>VZTO01011484.1:22816-34058 GCA_013400615.1 Syrrhaptes paradoxus | reverse complement strand
TTTGAATTGTCTAGAAGTGAAATGAAAAGTTATAAAATCTACTAAAATCGCTAGTGTCTTAATTTTGCTGATTTTTTTAATGTAGTTTACTTTTCCTCATTCTTATAGTAGAGTGATTTGTTACAAGACATTTCTATGCAAGTCCTGCAGTAAATCACACAGAGACTCAGGTGCAGAAAAATACTGTCCTTTCACCAGAATACTTTATTCATTGTTGGTATATAAAATGCGCCTGTACGGAAAGATCTCAGTGGTGTTCTGTGTCCTTTAATAGTCCTTTTTTTTAATCTGTTGTGGTTCCTCCTATCAATAGCTGATCACTTTGTCACAGCTATTCTCTAATACCTGTTCCTTGCCTTGTTTTCAAAACTATTAAAAAAAAAAAAAACATAATACAGTTACAAAATGGACAACAGAAAATGTATTATAATCTCANAGCATGGAGTTTCAACCCTTAGTTTTGTTGGGAAAATGTTATTCTTATCATGGAATCGTAATAAATGTTTTTAAAAACTCCTGGGAAATAGGAGTGCATGTAATTCAATATCTTCCTCCCTTTGATATTTGAGGATGGGGAAGTTTTGATGTTTGTTTTTAAAAGTGCCCCTAAAGCACTTCTTTTGTTCAAATGTCCTGAAAGTTTCTAAATTGAACCACCACCCACATTGATTGTTTTTTTTCACTGGGACACAGTGCCACCTGAGATTTACTGGGAAAAAGGAGGTGAGGAGCTCTGGAAGGAACACAGAGTATATTCCTTGTTCCAATTTGTCAGCAATACACCATCTCAGATAAGAGAAAATCTCCAACTCACAGTTATGTGAAAATCCAGAGTGTCTATGAAGTGCTTTACTGCAAATTCAAGTGTTACTGAAATGATTCACAAAAAAAAAGTGATTCAAGCTAGCTGGACAAAATACATGGAATCAGGAAGACATGTGTGATTTCCCTACTGGAAATTTAAAAGATGAGATAAATCTAAAATATCACACTAAAACTTTCTGAAGCAGACTTTGGGTTTCTGTTTGTTTGCTTGGTTTTATGCTTTTTATGTGTTTGGTTTTGCCATTTTTCTTGACTACATTAGCCTCCAGAAGGCTTTGGGGTCTTGCTGTGGTAATGCAAAGTTCAGAAGAAGAAAGAGCCCTGTGCTAAATCTGCACAAGGAGCGAATGTTCTTGCCCTGATGAGCTCCCAGAGGAAGACTGAGGTTTGTAGCAGCTAGGAGATACTTTAGTGTGGTGGAAACGAAGTTGAGACACTGATAAAACTAAGAAAGTTTAGCAGATTTCTGGCTTTTCAATGTTTTATGCTTAACTTTTTATGTGAGTAAATGGTATGACAATGTCTGCCCTTCAAGCTTTTTGTTTGAAAATCACTGTCCGAGATGTGTTGCTGGATTAATTCAGTACAAGGAACTGTCTTTCTTGTTTTTCTTATCATATAAGCAGATCTCTCAGCCTTCTGATAGAAATACTCAGATGTTTGAAACAGCCTGTGAGAATTACCTAGTATTTGATGAATGTAATAAAGCTTCCTTTGAATTCTTGTGAATAAACTAATTTGCTTGAGTATTCACATAAAACAATTATAAAAAGGAAACAACTACAGAATTAGTATTTTATTGATATGGAAATCTGTGGAAATTCTTATTGCAACATCACTTTTGTTGCTCTCATATTTTGATTGCCTGTGCGTTTATCTAAGCAGTTTCTTTTTAAAGATATTTCTAGCATATTTACTATTTAAAAATATTAGGTTGTAAAAAGCATAGAGTCAGTATTCTTTGATTATAAGCATCATCATAGTGTCATGGAAGCTAGCAGAGCTATTCCACTTTGCATCAGCTGAGAATCAAATATACACATGAAGCCTTGTTTACCATGAATTATGAGAGCAGACCTCAGAATACAGCAGGTAAGCAGTTCCATGCTGTGCAGTTAAGCTGCATGAATCTCAGTTTGCATTGCTGGATCTACTTCCCACGTAACATTTCTAGTAGGCCTCAACAGTCTGACACATTTTATACAAAAATCCATTACCAAAGGAAAATGTAATTTTCTGCTGTGCCAAAGTAGTTTCAAGGCCTTGAATTGCCTTTGATTTCATTGGAACTTCTTACAGACTTAAAAGTCTAATTCAGATTTGTTATTTGTCATTTGTATAGATTTAATTTCTTTCTGCAGACTATATATCTAGCACAATCTAAGTTTGATTTCTTTACTTTTATTTTCTTTTAATATAACAAAATAGTCAATGGCCCTTACAGCTTTGGTTTTAAATCAACTTAGTTAAATATAAAGGTGGAAAAAAAGTTTAATTTTCTTGTTATATGGTAGTAAACATCTTCTTGCCTGGTAAACTGTTATCATGTTTTCCCTAAAACAAAAAATATCTCTGCTGTCAGCAGTACATGTGACACGTCAGTGAAAGCATAAGCAAAGCATATATGCCCTTTGTACCTCCATAAGGGAGATGTTCCAAGGACCATTTCTTCTTCTTTGGTACTGAGCTCTATCAAAATACTGTTAGTTATTACTGACCTAATCTGTGACACTACAAATCCAATCGCACACTTTCAAGCATAAACGGAGCAACAAGCTAGTCCCTTGCTATGTCATTATACATCTCTTACCCTCTTCCTTGGGACATTGGAGGAGAGGATTAAAGCCATAACACATTTAGAAGGCATTGTGTGTGACCTATGAACCTTGTAGTTAATCTCTGTTGTCTGAGGGGCAATGAAAAACCTCTCATAATCTGTATTTTTTTAGTGGATATCATTTGTGCTAACACACTGTATACAATATTTTCTGCTCTTTGACTCTGAAGAAAAAGATCTATGAGGAGAAAGAGACAGAGAAGACACTGTTATAAAACTAATCAGTCATATAATTGCAACTTCCATTTCCCAGGCAAGCAGTGGGTATCATCAATAGTAAATGCTGATAATCATTACTTTTCTTTGTCACAAGACTATATATTGAATTTTTCACTGGTCTTTACATAGCTATTGTATAAACAACACAAAGTCCTCCTGGTTCTTTTCCCCCTGGTTTTAAAGGTAATCTACTAATTAGACAACTTGTGGCATTAGGGCAAGTCTGAGAATTTTTCAGTCCTTGAAAAAAAAGCCACTCTTTTTCAGTGTCTACATCCTTGAAGACTGTTTAGAAGATTATTCTCTATCAGTTTAGCAGCTTTTCAAATGCTTATAGCAGGGTTTGGGATTTGAGGGGTTTTTTTAAATGTTACTATTAAATTATAATCTTCTGGCTTTTCTATAATAGAATTACATTATATTCTTTTTTGTTCACATTTTTCAGCGGTTGAGGTTATCATTATGCTATTGCAAAACAACATGTAATATCATTGATTATTAACTCATGCATGAAAATATAAAACCTACTTTGTTCTTCTTTAAAAAAGTATTCTGAGACCATGTGAACCCTGAGTCACATTTGGTAGCATTCCTTCTGATCAGACTGGTTAATGATAGAAATCAACAGAAGGTTCAAAACCTGGATAACTATAGCTGGTATTTTACTCCAAGCAAATAATAGCTTCATATGGCTAGGTTTCTGTCAGATACATTATGCTATAACATGATGATCTTGCTCTAACTTACTGGTAAAATCGATAAGCTCAAGCCTTAAATACATCATGATTTTTTTCCTAGTTAAATTTTAAAAATTTTGATGGTTAGGGAATGTTTGGTTGCCCAGCTGCAATTTTTACTGAGTTGAGAAGTTTGGGTTGAGTATTTCAAAGCATACACATGAAGACACACACACAAAAAACACACCTAGATGTAAAATATATATTTATGTAATATAAAAGTATATTATATAAATATAATTTAAAATATATAATTTAATATAAATATATTATATAAATGTAAATATGTAGTAGTATATAATCGTGTACTTACAACATGAAGTTTCATAATGTCTTTGAGCTAGGCAGTGCACGTCTTTCACAGAGGAGTAAAGTGAAAAACATTTCATTAAACGTTTCAAAAACAGATTTTGTTTGCCTCCAATCTGGGTGTCCAACATGAGGTGCACCCAGCTGTGATTTTTCATAATCATGAAGATTATATAGCTTTTCTTGACTTCCTATATAAAAAAGGTTCTCTAAAAAACCTATGAAAGTCAGCATGAGGAAGATAGTTTGAAGAATACAGTGACAGGCTCCAACACAGTGACAGTTTAGTTAATGCTGGTGACTTCAGGATGTTAGCAAAATTGTGTCTTGACCTCAAATTTCTGAGGTAAATTTTAAAACTTCCATCTACAAGAAATATGCAGAGACTATTTAAAAATGTAGACTGTTGCTGATTATTTAATGAGTCATATTATTTCAGGTTTTACTTAATCAAGTAACCCACAAACAGAATTTTTAAAAATTACTATTACACTAATGCTTTTGACAATGAGGTCTTATTAAAATAGAAATAAAAACCCCTACTTTTGTTTCACGCCTTGCATTTTGAATACAATAAAATCACAAAAAGTGTGCAGTTTACTTTTTTTTCATTTGATCTAGTTTTGCCCAGGAATTCTGCGTTTCAGTCACCAAGGTCTTAAGATGGGGGACTAACCTCTTCCTGGTTCCTCTCTCCTCCCCGTCAGCCATTGCGTGCACTATCTTCAACAGTTCTCTGTTGATCTAAAAATCTCCTGAATTTGGTAGGAACAGGAGTTTCTAATCAAGTCCTTAATCAAGACTGCGCTTAGCACAGTCCCTAGCAAGTTTCCATGAATATTCCTGTTCTTTTTGCATGAAATCATAATACAGCATGGCAAGGTCTTGATGGAACTGTCTGATGTTACTGCTAGTGCTGCTACCACTACGCCCGCTAAGAACCTTTGTGCAAAAAAATAAAGATTTTAAGATATCAATTGCATTTAAAGAAACCTTATTTATCAGAAATGTTCTCCCCTGCTTTCTCATTCCTCTGCAACTATTTGTGTGTTCTCTAGAATTAGCCTTGGTCCAAAGCTAGGACTTATTGACTTTATGATAATGCAAATAATCTAACTGGCCTTCTGTGTCATAAAACTACAAAAAGAAAATCAATTCTTCTTCACACTTCTTAATACACCTTCACATTCTTTAGGAGATTTTAATATGGACATGGCCTTTTAGGCTCTTAAAATACATTCTTGGAGAGTTAGGTTTGTGTTTACTTAAGATTATGTATTTTTTTTTTTTAATACAGATTATCCCAGATCCAATGACAGTGTTTCTCTTAAGCAAATATATTAAGAGAATATTAAATCTCTCTGTCTCATATCAAGGTTGCTATTTGACAAAGGGTTCTAATAGTCAAACCTTTCCAATTACAGCAAAAGTAGATTAAATGAATGGTCAGCTCTTCCATTTAAGAAATTAATTATAATAAGAAAAATAAAAAGGATCTGAGTTGGACAAAGTGCCACCCACAATCTGTTAGGTTTTTTCTTATAACTTGATCATTCATTTATATTGTCTTTTGATTGATTTGTCATTTACTGGCAGCTGAAGTACATTTTCAGATCTTTTGTATAGATGGAAATCACGTTTGACTGACAGTAATAATTTATAATCATTGCGCTTTCAAGAGGAGCTTTAAGGTTTTTAGCTTTAAATAAGCTTTGTTATTATTTTAATTTATAATAAATTTAAGTGGTTTTGCAGTAAGACAGACTCTGCTGTAATAAATGTGTATAATAAGTTATTCTCTTGAAGTAAAACAATAAAATATTTTGCGTTCAACATATGGGACAAAAATACACTTAAAATAATTCCATTATTCTCTCTCCCTCTTACAGACAAACACATCAATACAAATATGATGAATACAAATATGCATGATGCTAGAAAAATTTCTGCTTAACACAAAATACATTCTAATGTACAATATGTTATAAAATAAACCCATAATTTTAGAAAAGGAAAATCTGATAATGAAGGCAGATTTTTTCCAATACCAGATGGAGTTACAGTTCCTTGATCTTATAAATTACTAATAAATAAACAAGTACTTTTGAAATTTTCCACATCAGCTGCACAATCTGAACATGATTACATATTTTTTTCTAGGCTTGGCAGAGAAAGTCCTAATTATGCTTTGCTAAAATTTGGATACATCTTATAATTTGTTATCTTTCAGTTTATTATCTTTTCTATAACTATGGTGTTCTGTAACATTATTATTTGTTTCCTATGGAAAGAGTAAAGGTTTGTTTATTTATTTCCCTCTTACTTATCAAGAAATAGTCTCTTTTTTTAAGGCATCTACTTCTCAGTGATGGAATTTGAGCTGTCAGTCTGAAAGGATTCCCAAAGTGACTGTGCCAGAGATTCAGTATCTACGATGTCCACGTCACTGTAATTGTAAATGTAAATGCTGAAAAGTTGAACACAAGCTCCCTTACCTGTGTTTTTCATAACTTATTTTCACTAGAGTGAGGTTTATGTACACCACTGGGTCTGTTCCTGAAACTGCTGTGAATTTGCACAGGTACTGACAACCCCACCACACCCTTATAGCAATCCAAGCACAGGGCTGGCATAAGGGGTTTCCCAACTATTTTTTTGATAGTGGCATGCCTGCAATGATGTTTATACTCTTTTCACAATCCACGATTTAAAAAAAGTATGCTTATTTGTTCTTCTGTCACAACTTTTGCTGGTTACTTATTCTGTAGCCTGAGAAACCAAAGACACAAGTGTTTTCACAGGCAGCTGTTACAGCATTGTGGTGGGCTTACCCTGGTTGGATGGCTGGTACCCACCAAAGTTGCTTTATGACTCCCCTCTTCAACTGGACAGGAGAGAGAAAGGTTCGTGGGTGGAGATAAGGACAGGGAGAGATCACCTACCAATTTACCGTCACAGGCAAAACAGACCCCACTTGGGGAAAAGTTTAATTTATTAACAATCACATCACAGTAGGGTAATGAGAAATAAAACCAAATCTTAAAAACAACTTCCCTCCACCCCTCCTTTCTTCTTGGGCTCAACTTCACTCCTGATTTCTCCACCCCCTCCCTGTCAGTGGCTCAGGGGGACAGGGAATGGGAGTTGCAGTCAGTCCATCACACTGACGGCTCCTTTGCCTTCAGTGGGAGGACTCCTCACACTCTTCCCCTGCTCCAGTGTGGGGTCCCTCCCATGGCAGACAGTCCTCCATGAACTTCTCCAACATGACTCCTTCCCATGGACTGCAGTTCTTCACAAACTGCTCCAGTGTGGATCCTTTCCGCAGGGTGCAGTCCATAAAGCAGACTGCTACAGGGTGGGTCCCCAGTGGGGTCACAAGTCCTGCCAGCAAACCTGCTCCAGCCTGGGCTCCTCTCTCCATGGGTCCACAGGTCCTGCCAGGAGCCTACTCCAGTGCAGGCTTCCCACAGAGTCACAGCCTCTTTCAGGACAAATCCATCTGCTCTGGTGTGGGGCCCTCCCTGGGCTGCAGGTGTATCTCTCCTCCACTGTTACCTCCATGGCTGCAGGGGCACAGCTGCCTCACCATGGGCTGCACCACAGGCTGCAGGGGAATCTCTGCTCTGGCACCTGGAGCACCTCTTCCCCCTCCTTCTGCACTGACTTTGGTGTCTGCAGAGTTGTTTCTCTCACATGTTCTCATCCTTCTCTTCAGCTGCAATTCCTGTTACACAGCAACTTTTTCCCCTTCTTTAGTATGTTATCCCGAAGGTGCTACCACCATCACTGATGGGTTGAGCTTTGGCCAGCGGTGGGTCCGTCTTGGAGCTATCTGGCATTGGCTCTATTGGACATGGGGAAAGCTTCTACCAGCATCTCACAGAAGCCACCCCTGTAGCACCCCTACTACCAAAACTTTGTCATGCAAACCCAATACAAGCATCTAGCAGCTTGAAGACTCCAGTCCAAATAAGTGTGTTTTGTGCAACTGTGGGACATGAGCTATACCTCCTATCTGCATGGATTTAAATTTTATTTTCTATACAACAGGTTCAGAGAGGTGAAACCTAACTCCCTTAGGTGTTCTCAATTTCTCCATTTCCCTTAACCCTATAAAGCTCCTATCTACACCTTCTACAGGCAAACAATGTGAGTACCTTTGAAGTGTTACATTTAATGGGGAACAGGAGTACCTATTTCTCAGTAGAAGCCAGTCTTTCTGTAGACTCAGAAAGATTTTCTCCAAGCCAGGAGCTCTTTATAACATATAAACACACACAAAACCAATATTTAATTCCAATGTGTTAAGGTTTTTTGCTTTTTTATCTGTCTCATCCTTATCATTTTTGAAGTGTCCTCCTGGATAGCATCATTACGTCCAGGTTTACTGCAAATGGTAAACAAGAATTGTACACAAGCCTTTATGTTTTCTCTGTTCTTCTTACCTATTTTTCTCTTGTTTGCTTCTCTCTCTGCCCTTATTAACATTCACAATAAAAGGAAGCACAATCATCTAATTAGTTTTTGAAATCTAACACAATTTAATCCTGTGATTTGTCCCTTACCAGTGGTAACCTGGGATTTCAAAGAAGCAAACAGCTATAAATTCTTATTCACTACACTTGAACAAGGTGAGATTTCCTTTAATTAGACAGAAAAAAAGATGTTTGACTTATACAGACTTAACAGATGAGGTGTATCCAGTGCACCACTAAATGTTTTTTATCTCAGGCCAAAGATATTTTCCCTTTTTGCTTAATCCTTATTATTTCTAGAGCTGAGCAGTGAAGAAATGTGATGCAGTAAGTGAACCAGGGTAGGTGAGATACAGGCAAAACCTGCAACTTTTATAAATCTGTTGGCTGCTGAAGCTTGAGAAGTGGACCCTGACTTTTCTTCCATTAGATTGTCTCCAGAGAGCATTTCAGCTCAAATTCTACTATAACATGACTAGGTCATGCTGAACTGATAGGGGAGATTTTACTTTATTAAACAAGGAACAATTTTACCAGGTAAAACTTATTCTGAAGTGCTTAGGTGTTTTATGAAATTGCTTGGTGAATTTTGTCGGAGATAGTCTGCATGTTTATTTACCACTCATGCTTATAATCTTGTATTCAAAAATTAATTAATTAATTTCACCTGCCCCAGAAAAATAAAAAATTAGTGTCCTTTATAAATATTTTCACTAATTTCTGTAGTTTGATATTCAGATGATTTATTGTTTATGACTATTGCTTATGAATAGTATAACCCAGTCAAGTATTGATTGGATATTTCCAAAAACACTTACAAATGGTTGTTCCCCTCATAATTTTAACAGAAATATTCATTGCAATAGGTACTAGAAGGTTATTGAATTTGCTTCATCATTCATCAATATCTTGTTTAATAAATGCTAACCAAATATATTGTCAAACGTGCAAATTCATATATTTCAAGTATCTTACCATAAAATGCACAGAATGAATAATTAGAGCAAACTTCTGGACAACTCATTCAGTCTGAAAAGTGTTGGCTACATCAGAAAGAAGTTTGAGCTGGTTTGTGCACAATCTGCTCTTTGAAGAAGAGTGCTCGGCTTGCAACAAGGTTTTACGTAATTAATCTGGCTCTATTTGACAATGATCTCCAGAGATTTGAGCTACACGGTATTTCACTCAGATGTTTGTTTCCTCAAAAGTTTTTAACTGCTGAACTAGCACAAGGTGAGAGGAATACAGTCACTGCAGGTGTGAAAGTCATGGTAATGTGAATCTTGCCACTGAAATCTTACATGGAAGTTTTATAGTTCAGAGCCATCTCTCCAGAAAGCTCTACTGTTATACTGTATGTAATCAGAATTTGTACAGAAACCTGCATAGGAGCTGTAGGCAGGCGGATATTTGTTCTGAAAATGCTACAATGTAGCAATCATCGGAAGATTCTTACAGAAATCAAAATTATATTCTAGGCTTCATAACTGTTACTTCACAGTTATTTAGTCAGAATTAACTTTTGCCAACAAAAGAATTCCAGCTTGTATGGATGAGCTCAAAATAATTTTGAGTGTCTCTGCTCATTTTATTTAGATATTTTTAGGGTGTATTTGATTTTTTTGAATGTTAAAAGAGATTTGACCTCCTAATAAAAGCCAGGATGCAGGGACAAGAGATCGTTCTCTTTTATAGTGTTGACATTTCCCACAATTAAGTGTCAAAGAATAAGAGCCAGACTCCTGTAAAGACAGAATTATTTTGACTTCCATGAGCTTGCATTATTTGGTTACTTCTGAATAACATTTCAAAAAGCTTACTGAAATATTAATTTGTGTGACTAGCATGGCTAAGATTTTCAGAAAGCAAAACCCTACATTCCTATATCCATATTTTAGAGCCTGCAATAGAACTCCAATGTGAAAAAAAAAATCTTAGACACTGAAGTGGATACAGGGTTGGGTTACAGAGAAGGGATTTTGAAATATTGCCTGGGGGTGGAGGGATGGTGTTAGGAAAACCAGAATTCAGCTAATCTTATGACTCCCCAAGGAGCTTAAAGGCAACAAAAAACCTCCTATTGCCATGTTAATAGTAACAACCTGAACAATAAAAAGGTGTGGCTATTGCTGAATGAGAGGGGGTGAAATGTGATTTACCAGCAGTGGACACAGATAAGGCTGAAATCACAGAAAAAAAAAGAGGTACTTGAGGTCTTCTCTACATCAGCCTTCACTAGCAAGGTGTCCCAGGACTCTGGGTTTAGAAGTAGGGTTTGTGGAAAAGGTGACTACCAGCGGTGACTGAAGATTGAGTCAGGGATTGCTTGCAAAAATATCACCTCTATGAGTCCTTGTCACCTTTCCAAAACAAAGGCACACAAATTTCTTGTTTTTTTCACCATGCTGTTGTCCCTCAATCCAGGAGTAGGTTCTTGCCCAGTGTGCGGGAGCCAATGAGCCCACAGAGCCCAGATCCACTTTCCAACCTTTAATGTGGTTCTGTACAGAACAGGGTGCTAGGCAATAGGGTGCAAAAACTAGCACCCCTCTTTGGAGGGGTTTCAGGCTTTTATACAGGTGTGGTATATTAGGTTATGATTTGTGTTAAAAGAAATGGAGCTTTGGCATTTTTAATGTTCATGAAACAGTACTGACTGAATTGTAATCTGCATTGCTGTTTTTTTTTAATTGTCTGAAAGTATATAATGATAACTTCCAAAAAAGATGTGACAGAAGTTATATCAACACAAAACAACCTCTCTCCAGCAAACACAGTTGAAATGCAGAGTAGGAAAGAAAGGGCATGATGATGGAATATTGTGTCCAGTTCTGGGC
>VZTO01011484.1:0-22288 GCA_013400615.1 Syrrhaptes paradoxus | reverse complement strand
TGCTTGAGGTAAAGAGCTGAGTGTTTCAGCTGAGAGACTGTGAAACTGAATTTCCCCTTCAGCCTATAAGACAAGGCTCCTCTGTTTAAAGAAGTTTTGAACAAAGTAATCATATAGTGCTTAACTGTGAATTTAGTCTTATACTAAACAAATGATATGAAAATATTAATGTAGTTGTTTTTGTAGGTGCATTCTCCTTATTTCTCTATGAACTTTGATGTACATACACTAACACAAATGTGTTTTTGAGACAGCTTTGATTCCCCTCTCACCCCCCATGATTCCAGTAATCATATGGAAGAAACAGAAAAGACAGGATGAGAGGATCAAAACTGTGATGACAAGGGAAGGAACTGCTAATCAAAATGAGATAAGAGAATGCAACATCCTCAAGGCCCCAAGAGATAAAGGAGACTCCTCCACCCCTAAAGGACTCTATAGCTAATTATAATAAGAAACGGGACTAGGAAGGGCTGGGAAATGAATATGAATGAATGTATTGTGAAACAATGGATATGCAACTTTTTTGGGAATAAATAGCGATAGGTTTTGTGGAAAGGCGCATTTGTTGGTTGAGTGAATGCTCCCCTCGCACCCAGTGCTTCTTGCTTATTCTCCACCTACGAACAAAATAAAATTTTACTTTTTTTTCTAGCCGCGAAAGTGCCTTCGTTGATAACACAGGTTACAACAAAGAAGTAGTTGCACACTTGCTTATTAGTCAACTTTTTACTTACATCACTGGTGTACTCCTGTGCATGCTCTAATTAGTGATCAGCTCATTATTCAAAGGTGTTCCTACATTGACACCTAGGGTCTTCTCCCAGGTATGTGGTTTTTATCATTCTAATTAGCCCTAGATTACCTTTGGACAACCTTATTTCTTTCTCCCCCATCCCCCTGTTCATTTTGGTTGACATTAGCTCATCCGTGTCATTCCTGTGTTATCTTGCTGTGATTTTTCAGCCTGAGGAACACAATATTCTAAACCAGATCTAATCCCTGAAATGCCAAATTGGTCTCTGCCTCCTCTTCCAGCCTCTCAGTCTTTTTAGTATCTCTTGATGCATCTTAAATTCTGTGAGACAAAAGACTCTAAATTATAGTCAAATTTAGACACTCCACCTCAGGCAAAAGTGGAAAATGAGTCAGGGAAAATGATGTAAATTTGACAAAATTAAGTGCCCTGCTAATTTCAGGTGAAAGTGAACACCTGTGAAAGGGAGGATCTTCTGCTTCCATCCCTGGTACAAGGATGGTACAAGGGAAGGGCTCATCACCCCTTTTGCTGGTGCTGTTTTTGTAGAGGGAGCTCTATGTGTGTGTTGTCTTCTGATGGAGGTAAAAGGTCAGTTTCAGGTTCTACACAGATCGGCCACAATATTTTATAGTAAATTTAAATTAATTACATAATTGTGTGCTTCTAAGCTACCATTCAAATTCTCTCATGTACTTATTTATCTCAACAGCTTTGGTAACAGTCTTATGGGTTTTCTGAAAGCAGAAATGGAAAACAGCTCAAATGTCATCTCTTTATTTAAAGACAAATCAAGATTTAAAATCTTGGTTTTGAGTTTCTAACACTTCACTTTCTTATTGTAACCCAAAATATATATTTAGAAATATATTTATCTTAATGCTTGTGCAGGGTTTTGGTTTTTTTTCCTTCTTTTTAGAATATTACAAGCAACGAATGCTACATCAGCTAGTACTTCTAGGCATATTTTTTGCTTTTTGAGAAAAATTAAGACTATAAGCACAAGACTATTATAAAAGTGTCTAGAAATAAGATTTTTTTTAAGTAAATTAAAAGTCTATCTTCTTAGTCTTATTTATATGTAGGAGTACTCAGAAAGTGCAGGGCTAAATTATCTGAAACTCATAGTACTGTGTCAAGCAGTGAGCATCACTGCCAGGTATAGCACATATCCTGAAGATTTGCACATTGTGTTGGTATCATAGTCTCCGGTGTCCTGAGAGCTTACAAAGAAATTTAGAAACTGTACTTTTTTTTATTTTTTTTTTCTTGGTCTCCTTCTTCTCAATAAAGAACTTCCTCACAGAACTCAGCCCTTGCATATACCAGATTTTGCAATGATATCTGGTGCTCATTAGCCTGATGGAAGGTTATTTCCATCCAATGCCATAATGGAATTTGTAATCTCCACATAACTGAGCTTTGCATTTATTAGCCTTATCTGATGAAACTGTCAACAGCATAACATTAAATTAAAAAAAATAAACATTTAGTTTTTGATTAAGAAATCAGAAGCAAGTTTTAAAATTTTGGAAAAAAATCTAACAGTTTTATGCTTTACATATCATTTGGTTTCTGAGTTATCATTCAAAACCTTTGAAGTCTCAAATAGCCATTGGTACTTCAGAGAATTACAACAGCCACTGGTTTCTTCCTATATGAAAGGCATTAGTGAACAATATAAATTTGCACTTAACATTGTAAACTTTATTAGTACTGTTGTCCAATTAGAAGGTGGACACATCTCATACTATTTTGTTGTGATTCTTTTTTACATTAATTAGAAGAATACATTCTATGTGCAAACTATGGAAAAAATAATATTTTTTCTTTATTGAAAAAAACCATAATGGTTCTTTATTCTCTTTCTACCTTACTTTATTTTACTCAAATAATTTGTCCTTTAACTATATTTCTTAATTAAATGAAAAAAGCAATAAATAATAAGATCCTGTGGTTAAACAATACAACAGTTCCTATGAAATAGTAGTGGAAACAAGTGCTTTCTATTTTTGTCATGGGGGAAAAGAACAAACGAACAAACAAACAAACCTTGTATTGCCTTTTAACAATACAACTATGTTCTGTGGTGATTTTTAGATGGCTTTAATTTTTGTTGAGATTAAACTCTTTAAATAAATCTATTTGAAAAAGTCTCTAAACATCCAATACTAGTCGAAAAATCTAAATTGTATAGATGTGGAGTTTATTGAATATTCTATCATACTTTGCTTTAATAAGTACTTTGCTGGTAATACATCAAATAATATATAATGCACTTTATGGCTCAGCATGGATTTTCAGCTTAATGACTATGAGACTGTCTATTTCTGAAATGATTTGTTTAGAAACAGTAATTCCTTGGGTTTTGGCTCACTGTTGAGTTACTATACAGAACTGAAGCATCATGACAAGCTTCAATTAAATGTGGAAGATGAGGTTGAATATTCCTCATGCTGTTTCCAGGTTTTTCAAATGAGCTTAACATATAAGGTTTTTTATTCAAGCTATTTTCAGAACATAAATGTAATTGTAGCATGTTACAATGGTTTTTCCTTGAACAACAACCTACATATCCAGTTAGATAATCTTCTGCTGAAACTCCTGTGAAATGACAGAGAAGGAAGAGTCTGCAGAGCAGATCTAACTCCTGAACAAATACAAAATATTGGACTTCAGTACCACACCGATGAAATCTAAGTTGTGTCTGCTTGAAAAGTTTACAGCATTGTTTATTCAATTAATTTCTAAGACCTAAAACTATCTGTATCTTCAAAAGGATCTTGACACCTCTTTAGGATGAGTAAAGGGACAGAAGGCATGTTTGATACACCACTTCTGAGGAGTTCTTCACCAGTGTCCAAACTTCCATCCAGTGCTACCAGTAGATCTGTCAATTATTCTGGAATCTTGGCAAAATAGGGCTTATGACATATTAAATGTCCTGCAGCAGCCTCTAGATGAGATCATAGGAAATTTGTGTCCCACTAAGCAATTCTGTATCCAGCTTTCAACAGAAGTTAAAATATGAGATTGTCTCAGAAGTAATATAACTGAACTTTTCTTTCTGTACCTCTGTTTTCTTAAAAACTTAGACTGGATGCTGTGCTTCGTGGCAGTGAAAGCAGGAGAACTACTTTTGATATTGAAATTACTAGATAAGTAGGAAATGTTCCACTAAACCCAATTTTAGTAGTAATTTTCATTTAAAACATGTAGTTAATCTGATTTGCTGATTTAAACATCCATCAGCAAAGGGTTGTCCTTACCTTGGCCTGAGCCAGATGGGAAGTATTTGCAAATCCCAACCAGTTCTGCAGATAGGGGTCACTCCTGTTGCCACAGGAAGAACTCCCTGCAGAGGGGGTCTGAAGATCACAATGTGTTTTATGAGGTCCTTCTGAGATGATCTGCAGGAGGACCCACTGTAAAGCACTTGGGGCTTTCTTGCTGAAGGTATTAGGTGCCTGCAGTGACCATGATCTGTCAGTTTTTTACATGGAAAGGTGTGAGTCAGAATAGTCTTAAGTATATCAGAACCTGGGTATTAATTGAGATAGTCTCCACACTAACTATAAGCTCTGCTTTTAGAAGTACACACCAAAGGGGAAACAAAAATTCTATTGGGAATTGGTGGTTTAAAATTTTGTTCATTTTTTATTTTGTCTCTAGCCTTTTTCTCTGTCATGCTTTAAACAGTTATTAGCTTTCATTTTCTCATAGTAGCTGTAAAATTTTTGCTGCCAGCTTCCTTACTATGTATTTTAAAAGTTAGATGATAGTTTGAAATAGTGGTTGTTTTCCTGCCAATGGCAGCAAGAGCAGTCCTGTATTTTCAGTTCATGTGGATTCTCTGAATCAGGCTTAATGGTTTCTCTGATACTGTTGTCAGGAACTGCATTGGCTGATCTGGTCATCCACTTTGGCCAAAAAATTAGACAATTAAAATGTTTTTACAAACAACTGGGATAAGTTTTCAGAGTCTGAAGCATTTGTGGCCTAGAAACCAGGGAGATGAGTTATTAATTAAATAAGTCATTAGACAGTAGTCTCCCATGAATTTTAAATTGAGTTCTCTGAAGTTCTCATAGGTAATAGGATGTGAAGTGACTTGTACTGATTTATCAAGAAAAAAGCAAGGTGTTTAGTAGAGAATTAGCTTAATAAAGTAATTTAATTTGAAAATAAACCTCTCCAGAGTTAGTTTGCATTACCGTTCTAGTTTAATTTCTCTTCCCACAGTTGATGTTGCTCTACAAAGCTGACACTCTTACCATCATGACACTCTTATCATCAAGTTCCAGCCTGGGTAATGGTGCTGTATTTCACCAAATTAAATTTCCCCTCTGCTTTCAAGTGGGGACTAAGCATTGTTCATCTTAGTTCATTCACAGCAGTTACTGAAATAAGTGGGCTGACTGCTGAGGGTTCTGATTTCATCTTTGCATATGCAAAGTCTTAAAGAAGTCTCAAACATAATTGGGATGTGGCCCAGAGGATTTGTCCTCAGGAGAAAAATGAGCAGGATTTAACTCTTGCTATAAAATTCATCTTCGCTTCTCTTTTCTAGCAGGTAGCATTGCTGTTTGTTGATAACATTAGTATTTAATGTGATGCAACAATTTCAGAATGTTATAGATAACAGATTGCAACACGTAATGCTGAAAGTTTATTATCAGTAATAAGTCAATGCAAAATTTCATTCATAATGTTAAAGAACTGTACTACAGAGACAATTTAGAGGAAGAATGCACGATGTCTCCTTACAGTATTCTGAAAACTTAGGCTTTTCTTGGTGGCCTTTTATTTCCACTGAATTTATCCATCATGTTGCACAGAAGTTCTTAGGAATATTTTTCCTACTCCTGCCAGAGTGTGCACAATAAATAGCATAATACCGTACAAAGAAGAAAGTTTTCTCAAATAAAATGTTCACACTCTGATTTTATTTTTTATTCTGTTTCTTCTTACAGGACTCTCAGTCTTTTGAGGTAAAGTTATGCTCTGTAGCCTGTAAGGCAGTGCACAATAAATGAATAAGAATATAAAGTCTTTATCTGGAGAACTGTGTTGTGCTAACCTCTGCATACTGCTTTATGTTTCAGTTTACTAATTCAGCTTTGGTTTCTACAGTTCCTTTCATACTGGAGATAAATTATTGCCTTTAAAAGGCTAAGTGAATGATTTGTTGATCTAAAAAGTTATTTTGAGGATTTATGGAATATCATTGAATTTTACACCTTAGCTAAATCTTATGAGAATAGATGTAGTTTGTGATCACAGGTAATTACAGAAACCAGCAGAACACCAGAAACTACCATTTGCCCTCTCGGCTCTGAGAATCAAAATTTCCAACTCAAGGCACTGTACAAAAAATGGTTTTGCTGATGAATTTGAACAGAACTATAGCAGAGTCCTGCAGCCAGTTAGGTTAATCAGAAAAAATGTTATTACCTTTTTCCCCAAGGATGCCATTAATTTAACTCTGGCAAGCTATCATTAGTGCAGTGCGAAATGACTAATTTTCCCTCAGGAGCTGCTCGCATATGAGGCACGGGGTTTTCCATAAGCCTTTAGAAGCCTGTGTGAATCATAGGTGAGACTTTTGGTGCAAGCGTTAGGAAAAAGCTGCATGTGGATTGTTGCTTTTCCTTTCAATGTTGTAACTTTTGAAACACTTCATGCAGTATCAGAATTAAACCTTCAAGACTAACTTAAAAGAAAGAATCAAACACCTTTGCACCTCCAAAAATGCTTACTCTTTCCTGTTCAGCTCCTACTTGCACCTGTGTAACACTTCCCTATGTCTCTTTCATGATTCTGCTCATGTTGAGGACAACAAAAAAGCAAACCAAAACCCAAGAAACAAAGTTGAAGTGAATTTTTTTTTCATTAGAAGGTAGAACTCAATGTCCTAAGAATAAATTTCTGATTCCTGTTTTTCAGTATTATTGTACCTCTGGTTTTCCACATTTTGTATATAGAGTACATGCATACAGGTAAAGTTGTTTTTTTATGGATTCTTCACAATAGATATTAAACTGCTACAGCTGAATTAGTAGACTAATGCCACTGGAGCAATCCAGAAATTATTCAAGACACTTATTTGGAGAAGAAGGATAGAAGAATCTAACGCTAACTTCCATATTCAAAGCTTCTTTAAAACAAGAAACAAAAAACCAAAACCTCAACAAAACCAAGCCATATAGCTCACTTTGCATATCACCAGCAATCAAGAAAGGGGAGGGTGGAGAGGGGAGAGCAAAAGAAGCCTGTGGTCTAAAATTCCACCAATTGCTTGAAAACACCTATGATTGACTCTGCCCATTGTAATCAACATGGTTTGTTGAATATAAGATGGTAGTTATATGGCCTTTTATTGGCAAAGTGGTTTCTAATAGGACAAAAACTTGAACACAAAGAAAAAAAGATCTGAAAAATCTTATATTTTTGGAGAGGAGGGGAGTGCTGTTTGCCTCTTTGGTCTTTTTTTTTTCCTTAGTGAAGCTTTGCTGTGTTGACAAGACTTTGCAGCGTTATTCTGGTTTATTCTGTCTGCAGGCAGTGCAAAAGGTATGTAGTAATGATTTGGGTGCATGCTGTTGGATGTTAGTAGCGCGTTCCTCAAGGTGAGAAAAATCACAGCAAAAACACAGGACTGACAAGAGCTAATGTCAACAAAGATGAATTCCCTCCTGACTAGGGGGATGGGAGACAAGTGGATAAGGTTGCCCAAATGTAACCTAAGGTTAATCAGTGTGATAAAAATCACACCCCTGGAAGGAGCCCTCACATGCTGATGTAGGACCACCTTTGTATAACGAACTAACCGCTAATCAGAGTGTGTGCACGAGTACACCAGTGATGTAACTGAAAGCTGACCAGTGAGCGAGTGTTGTGCGACCTCTTATTTGTTGTAACCTGCATAAAAGCTTGCAACTTCTCCAAAGATGTGTGCTAGTTTTTGTGCCCTATCACCCAGCACACCTTTCTGTACAGAACCGCATTAAAGGTTGGAAAGTGGATCTGGGCTCTGTGGGCTCATTGGCTCCAGAACATCCAGAATGAACCTACTCTCAGATTGAGGGACAACAGCAGGAACACATTTGCTTTCCCTTGTTATTTTTCTGTAACACATAGCAGTAGAAACAGCTGTTGTGCTCTTAGTCTCCAAATTATCTGACACTATAATTGAGAAATGGATTGGCTTATAAATGAGTGATTTCATTCTTTGTCAGGAGACTTGGCTTTGTGACATTTGGGAATTTATTTAAACTTCTTCCTCTTGATCTCTTTTTTAATATATTTTAATGGGGAGCTGTTATTATTGGTATGTTCAATACTTAAGCCAAACAGTTCCTGGACAATAACTATATTTTCACAGCATGTAGCTATAAGAAGTGCAAAAAAAAAAACCCTTAAATTAATATATCTTTGTCTTCCCTAGCTCTTGCATATTTAATTTATATCAACAAACTTGTATCTCTGTGTCCTTTTATGCATATTGCTGCATCCGAACCCCTCCATGCCCACAAAGCCCTGCTGAGTGTAGTTAATTCTGCCTCCTCCTTGTCCTGCAGCAATTCCTGTAAAATTCTGCCTTTCCTAGAGCTGACGACTGCATCAGCTCCTCTCTTTCAACACATTATCTCCTTAGATGTGCAAGGAGGGTTTTGTGGTGTTGCAGGTCCTTCACCTCCAGATTTTGAAGACATTGCCACGATAGCACTCTGCCTTGGGGCTGATGAATGAGTGGTGTCCTAACCTAATACAGCATCATTCCACCTTACTGAAAGTGTGTATTTTCAAATCTAGTAAAAACACATGTATGGCTACATGGCTTCTGGTATGATCTGATGGGTTGTTTTGGTTTTTTTTTTCTTTTATTTGGGGGGAGATATTTTTGTTTTGGAGTTTTATCTCTTTATTTTATCAGTTTTGCCTTGTGAAGCTTGCCCAATCTTCTTGTAATGGTTTCTTCACAGAAAAACAATTGAAGAAGAATTATAAGGGTCACAACATAAACTGGTGAAATATCTGACAAAAAGTGCACCATGGTATTTGAAGACCTTCAGTAGACCTGATACTGTGCTCCCACCCCATAATTCTGTATTGCACTCAAGTCCTGTTAAACATCTTCTAGAGTTTCAGTGAGGGTAGGTGATGTTCTGAACTGGGGACTGGAAACTTGCCCCATGCTGATGGAGTTATAATAATAATAACAAAATATTAAGAAAAATCTAGATTACATCCAACTCTCCTTGAAAGGAGAAGAGTAACATTCAGTGAGAGACTTTTAACATCAGAACAATTAGGGAAATAAAGCATTATACAGCATGAACACAACTGGAGTTGGTGTGAGTTTTGGCAGTGATTTCTGTAAACCCAGGATATACATCTAATGTAAGGCATGCTCTGATGATCATAAGAACAGTTTATGTACTCTCTAATTCCCCTTAACACATACTCAACTCAGTAATGCTTCCTGAAAAGACTAGTGGTACAAGTTAATATTAATTTACCTGACAGTAGTTGTTTTTCAATACAAAATTATCACTAATGACAATATTCACAGAATCACACAGAATCACAGAATGTTAGGGATTGGAAGTTCATCAACTTAAGAAAAACCTAACCCACAAAAAAACAAACTATAGAATATTACCTTGGGCTTCACGTTAACACTGAAAAGTTGTTTTACATAACCTTTTAAATTTCTAACTTTTAACAGTATTTGGCATTTACATTGCATTTCTGCTCTTCTGTCCATACAGTTGTGTTGCTTCTATAAAGGCGTAAGTACAAAACATTAGAATTTTTAAGTTACTTTTTTTGTGAACAAAGATAACAAGGATAACTATAGAAGTAGGAGAGAGGTAGTAATTACATTATCAATTTTAAAGAGAGTTTTTTCTCACTCCTGCTAAATTCATAAACTTATAAAGTAACCTCCTACTGCTAAATACAGCGTGAAAGAAACGTGCATATAAGTGAATAATTGCAAGTACATTTTTAATCCACTGAATTACCTTATTAAACAGTCATCTTTGTTTTAACATTTTTCCATAAATTTTTTTTCTATACATATAAAAATTAGGCAGTTTAAGGAAAATAAATTATGTACTATCAAAATTCAGGATGTTGAGTAGAAATACTTTTGTCTTTTAAAATGTAAATACACATGATACGGAATATGCAGTTGTAAGAGCTGTGATCAGGATGAAGTAATGTTATTTAAAAAAATCTAATTTCTATGGAATTACATATTCACATCATTTTATCCCTATCTAAATACACTTAAAGGTCTTTAAAAACAACTGCAAAACTAAACTTGGACTATTCAATGATAACTTTGAATAATTAAATATTTGCAGATTCTAAATTTCTGATTTTCAGCATCAAAGAATAGATTGTTGACATTTCTCCAGACAAATTTATTACACATCTAGTAGCAGTACTGGACCATTTAATGTGGATATGACACTCCTGAGAAAGTGGAAAAAAGTTTCTTAAACTTTGGGTATGGGATTATAAATCTTGTAAAATCTTGTTTAAGTACTTCTACCAAATCCGGGCTCTGCTTTTGTGGGACAAGAGCGATGGAATTTTTTCTACTGTCAGATACAAAACACTAGAAGAAAGCACATACATTATTTAAACTAATTTACAGCAAGAGGCAAGCCTACATAATTTTTCAAATGAGATTTGTAAGTTTTCTTAGAATAATTTCATATTATTCAAGTTTTTGGAATATTGCTATTCAAGTCACTTATGTTGCTTGCCTACCTTTCTCTAGAGTGACAGCTGTTTCTCGCAATTGCATGTGATTTTTTTTCTTTCCCTGAAAAGAATCCAGAATGAAACAGTGAACCTTTTGATTAAAGCCCTGTTTAGCTTAGTGAAAGAGAAAGGGCACATGTGAGAGCTCATTACCAGAGGAACTGAGGCTCATAAAGCTGTAGAAAACAAGCCTGGAGAGAGTGGAGAGCACTTGCTCTTTCCTCTGGTACATGCAGAAAGCTGAGGGGAATGGGAGTCCCCCATTTGGAGATACTTAGGACCTGAGGAGTCCATGCGCAGGCCAGTCCTGGGGGTGGCTGGTCTGGTCTCTCTCAGCACTGTATGGTCATGGGCAGAGGTGTGCTGCTGCCTGCGGGCAGTCCTGCTCTATGGAGCTGTGCTGCTCCCACCCCTTCCTCTGGCTCCCAACTCCAACTCCCTTCTGCAGCCCCATGAGTGGGGCAGGGCAAGGGGGAAACCTGCCTCCTGCCTGCCCCCAGCACGATTCCCACAGGTGGCCCCAGGTCCCAGCAGCTTCAAAGGATCACACTGGTGATTGGTGCCCACCGGGACCCTACTACTGGGTCTCATGAGATCAGAACAATGTCCATTTTCTTTCACCTAGCTGAAAACAAAAATATTTTGATATTTATTTTCTTGAATTGGAAATAGATTTTTATATGCAAGAACCCCACTGCAATGAAAGGTTGCCCTTGGGATGGTTTCAACTTCTAAACCATATCTTATAGGTCTTGTGGAAAGAGATTACATCCATCAAGTTAGCCAGTGTTCATTTGATCAAAGCTGAGTGGTAGATTATGTGGTGGATTGTTTATACCGGTGGAAACAGTAAACAGCATTGAAATAATAGCAGATTGGATATTTAAAATCATGCTGCTCTTTCTTGTGACAATATTGCTTTCTGTTCTGTAGTGATAGTTCCTATATTATTTCAGTATCAGGAAACTTAAACCAATGTAGAGAATTTGTGTGTAAAGAGATATTGTTAATAAAGGATCCTAGAAGCTGGGTCCGCTTGCATTTAGATAATTAAAATAACTCTATAATTACATTTAATGAGAGAGATTGCTAAACATCTTTGTTCTATAGAACTTTGGTCATTTATCTTGAAAATACAAATTGACTCCCAGGATGCAGTATTGAAAAGTAAGCACATCTGGGGATCAAACTGAAAGGCTTAGTCTTCTTTGTTTAAAACAATTCTTCAGAAACCAACAAAAGCACTGCTAAATCAAGCCATAGATCAGAAATGACATCTCCTTCTGTATTTTTAGCATTGTAGATGGCACTGATAACTATGTGAAGTGTGAAACTGCATGGTGTTATCTGTTGCCTCTCAGAGTTAATGTGATTCATTATCTCCCTGCATTGTGAACCCCACAGATTTTTCTTATTAACGTAATACTGGAATTCTAGTAAAGGTTTTTTACCTCAAGGTGGATGATACTGTGGGTAACTATGCATTAAAAAGTTTATCATAAACAGACTAACTGCCTGTGAAATATTACTGAGAGCATACTGGACAAATGGGGTATTGTATATCTACTACCTTGTGAAAACCTTGTTGCTAATGTCATCTGATAAATGCCCCTGTAGCTTGCCGATTTCCAGTTGCAGGCAATGAAAGCACACTGCTTGGTTCAGAGACAAAAACTGCAGTGCCAACAATATTTTATCTTAATTTAAACCTTAATCCATTTAAATAGAATCTGCACTGTAATAGTAGCGTTAAATCACAGAAACGGGAATAGTGTTAACAGCAGGACATTATCTTTTATTGAGGGCAAGCAGCAGGGTTGCTGCTAATGAGGACATCATCAATTTATCAGTTAAAGGTCAATCTGAAAGGATTTCTTCTCTCTGCCCATCCCCTACCCCCCATGTTTTTTGCTCTATACTATCACTGTCTGGACCCTGAATCATTTTTATCAATCATTCTGTGCTATGACTGGAGATATCTTTATGCAATGTCTGCAGAATGTTTACAAGAAGTACAGATTTGCCTAACTGGGAAATTCAGCTTTCCTCCTCATCATTTACCAAGTTGCTAAAATATTTCCTGCTACCTTTCTATTTCAATTGTTAGTTTACTATTTTTCTGTCCTGCCACTTTTCCTTAAGTTGCTGGTCACTTTTAAATCTTAACATGAAAGAAATCTTTGATGTTATGGGTTTCTCGGTGACTGATATGTTTTACTGGAATAAGTATTGAAAAAGGATTCAGTATCCTTCACCTATTATGTGGCTATCAGAGACAAGAGCTTCTTAATTCAATATTGAAAATTGCTGGTGCATATCTTCAAAAGGCTTCTTGATTGCAAAAATATGAAATAAATAAGATATAACTTACTGCTTATAGTGGTATTTTAAAGATTAGAGCAATTGAATCACAATTTATTCCATAGTAAAATAAAATTTAGATTTTATCAGAAGAATTTAATTATTTTTCTCCCCTCTCAAGCTTGTGCCATATATTAGCTATGAGATGGCAACCAGAAAGTAATTTTGTAATTCTTTAGTGGAGCTGTTAAACTCCCATGATCCCTTTTCACAGTTCATGCTGTCTGGTGTGGTTTTGCACTTGCCAAGGAATGAGACCTTGAGAATCAACTAAAAGAAACAGTATGCTTTCTTGCACCTAATTGGGAAAATGTTGTTCTGTTTGAAGTTGCAAATCAGCTAGTTACTTGTAATTTCATTATCTGTGGACATAAGGCACTTGGTAATGGTGATACTTTTGCTTTTCCTATTTTTGTAATCTGTTTTAATCCTTTAGAAGCTTAAGTCTTCATATTGATTATCACATTTCTTTTCTTTGTAATTTCATCATATATGGATTTGTAGTTTAGAGAGAAATTCAAAAACCCTGTGAAGAAGTTTGCAAATTATTACTCTCCCCACCAATTCAAAATGTTATTTGTCTAAACAGACCTTTTTTAACATAGAAAGAAGTTCAACATTTCTGCACAGAAAATCCAAAATGCAGGAAATTCAGTATTTAGGACTGTAATTTTAAAGTAAGGCCACACTTGCATGCAGATTTGCACTGTTTTAATGTTACGATTACCGTGATTGTACCCAGGAGTCCCCCTCAATGACAGCACCCTCATTATGCCAGATTGTGTATAAGATCTGAGTTACCGGTTTCAACAGAGATGGGAGTTTGTGCAAGGAATGTGTCAGACAGACATGGGGTGACAGACAGGCAGCTACCAGGAAACAAGAAGACAATAGCAATCATCATGATAAACACTAGTGTCAGCATGTGTTGCTAAATTATTAGGTTTTTAAAGTAATTTACTTAGTGGATAGTCTTAAACAGGTTAAAAAAGGATTATATATTGATTTTGCTTAATCTTGTGAGGAATCAATTTAACCTAGGCTGATGTCTCAGGTTTAAAACGATTTAAGAGCATCTACACAAGAGTTTTGCACTGCTTTAACTAAATTAATCTTGAATCAATTTAATTTGGGCTGGTATAATGTTTTGGACAGGAAATACTGTATAAAACACTTAAAAGTAAGAATAAAGTGGTTCTAATCCCAAATTAATGATCAGACTCTGCCGCCAGTTACTTGAGTGTCATGCTCCATTAAAATTAGTAGGATTATACTACATCTGGGAAAGCAAACTTCAGCCAAAGCCTTACCCTATTGGAAACCATTGCTTTTTTGAGGTGTAACTTCATCCAGATGACAGGTGATGAGTGAAGGCTTTAGGTTTTTCACACATACATAGCTCTTCAATTTAATGTTCCCAGACTTCTAGATGGGTATCAGTAAATTCTACAGGATGGGGGGAAAAAAATATAATGACAGGCTACATGTTTGTATTCTGATTTGGGCTGCTTCTTGGCTCTTCTTTTAATCCTTAAGTAGAAAATCTATTTTTTGTCTCAAAAGTACTACAGTGGTCCTGAATGACTTGCTTCTATCATCTCTTCTGAAGAATGTGTACACACACAGACAGTTCTTATACTACCTCTGGTTCAGGTCCAGTTTGTGTCCTGTCTCATTGACTTGATGCAGCTCTGAGGTAGCAAGTCAACACTGTGTGTTGTACCAGTCAGTGAGCATCCCCCTCCTGGGACTTGTTCATTGAAGGTTGGTCCTCATTTCTTTCAGAAAACAGACCTCTGGTCTAAGCACATCCTAGCTTAGAAGTGAGTCCTTCAAATTCTCTCTGTTATTTCTTTCTAGACACAAGCGAGTAAAGGTCAACCTTACTTTCTTGCTTCTGCCTAAGGGCAGGCAATTTCACTGTAGTCTGATGTCTAATCTTAAAATGTGTACATGTAGCCTGGTATATAGCGTCTTTCAGGAGCTTTGGCAGTAGTAAATGATGTGGTACCTTAATGCTGAATTTGTTCTCAGACATATTCGTGCCCATGTAAGAATGCATAGTTGGATATATGCCTTGCAAAAATACAAGACTCCAACTCCTTAAAGACATTGCCAGTATTGTAGAAACTGCATGTAGAGGTTTTTGCTTTGTTTTGTTTTTCTTTTGTGCAAAGCCAGGAGCGTAAAGTGCTGCTTGGTAAATCTTAACGATAATAAAGATCAATACACATGAGTATATTTATTGCTATTTGTAAACAAAAAATATAAAATGCCATCTCAACAGCTGTAAAAAGTGTTGACGACACCCATTTAATTCATGGATATTGTTGATATTTTAATTCAGTGGTAGCACTGGGATGAAAGAAACATATATCTCCGAATTTACGTTTGAAGCAAAATGAGAACCACTAGAAATATGGTTTAAGAGCAAGTTTGCTGCTAGTTTACAATAGCAGAATCCTACCTTCTCTTGATTCACAATGAGAAAAGCCTCCATTTAAAAATTCAGTCCTGTATTTTATAGTCTGTAACAAATACCAGAAAATAATGTTGCAGATAAAATTGTGTGCCAGTGTCCCTATAGGCACAACATTACAGAATAAATGAGTGTAGCAGTCTTGGTTTTAACATAGCAGTTCTAGAAAATTTACTGTGGCAGGTCCTGTTGGGGATATTTCTTATCAGAACTACCCCAAATTTGAAAAAGGCAAAAATTCATAGATACTGGGGTTAGAAGGATGAATTTCCTTTTACACTCCTTCTCAGCTCTCTCCCCACAAAAAGATATTTTCTCTGTTAAGAAACAACTGAAATTATGTGAAATCACATCGTCATAGCAGCCACATTTTTTTTCAGATATGTTTCCATATCTGGAAAACAAGTGTCATGCATCTTCACAAACTGACGAAATAGAGAACAACTTAAATCTTACCTTTCAAAAAATAAAGGTCCAGTGAGAGGGAGAGATAAAGTTGCTGAAGTATTAGCAAATAGTTTAAACTTTCCAAGCTGCTTTAGAGGCACCCAAATGTTAAACCATATGGGCAAAATTCTACTGTCAAAATCACACATGTTACTTTCTGAAAATTAATTTAAAGTAGATATGTTATGGGCCAGTTGTTATGATGATCAATGGGCTTTTTGGCATGTTCTAAAATGTGCCTTCCTCCAAATCCCCACTTTTGCTGCAGATGGCCAAGCTTCAGAAGAGGTGTGGTTTGGCCAACAAGTGGCTTTCCAACCACAATTTACTTTCTCCTTGTCTGAATGAAGTGGCATGAAATTAACTTCTGAAGTGAGCTCTTTCTGACTACCATGTAAACGTAGTTCACTTACTTGTATTTTTTCTTTTTTCTTCTTGATGCATCACATAGGGACCCGAACTGCGTTAAATTTATCATGGGGGAAATTTGTGTAGTTGTTGATGATGATACAAACTGAGTATAAAATTACTTATGCATGTTTGAGCTGGCATAAAGAAGGACAGAAAGTTCACCAATGGATCAGATCCTTGGTTTGAGGCAGTGGGACTGGGCTGAGTTATCAGAACTATGCCTTCACTTAGCAGCTATGCTGGCCTCTTTTGTGAATAACAGAAGTAATTTTAATCCCCATTGCCCACAGCCAGATGAGGGTGGTTCTCAGAAGGTGATTTCCAGTGCTTGCAGTCCCCACTTCAAGATTTTTAGAAACACAGGTAACTTTCTCAGGGACCTTATGCATGCCACATTCAGCACCAATAAGAACAGCTTTTTGATTTATTGCATTTGGTCTCCCATTACTTTATCCCTCTGTTTGTCATACCAATAATGATAGCTTACAGTTTGTCAGATTTCATACCCTTTTTCATTAGTTATTTCTATGTTCTGTTCTCATCAAATACCAGTAGCTGTTGTGAAACAGTTGGGACAGGCCATAAAAGAAGTAGAAACAGCAATATTCCATGCTGCTGAACTAATTTTATCTATCTATTTTCACAAAGCTTCTTCAGCCCTAAGTCAGGAAACCCCAGGACAAGGCAAATAAGCAATTGGGTGGCAACTGAACTCAGACACTGGAAAAATAATTCCAGCATAGTTTAATACAAGTAGAATTTACCTTTCTTTCCTCTTCCCACTTCCCTGAAATGAAAGCCTGGAAATCTTTTCTTCTGCACAGAGAAAAAGCAATTCTAGGCTTTGTGGGGAAAAAACCTAGCCCTTATTATCTTCTTTTCCCTTCCCTCCCCCTGAAATATAAAGCTCCAGAAAGAGACAAAAAGGCCTATAGCCTCTCCGCATTTCTTTGGGATTGTCCTCTGGAAGTGCAACTATCTTTCACCCTCTGCCCGAGGGCTTTTAAGCCTGTCCCTTCTCTCACCCCTGCCCAGAGGTGCTCCCCTGGCCACTGACATCGCAGCTACTCTCCTCCACCCACGATAAACTTCTCTAGCTGAGACTGTTTTGTTCTGTAGCATGAATGTTCACAGGAAAATGCACTAGGATACCCTGTGTCCTGGGTTAAGCAGAGACAGAGTTAACTTTTTTCATAATAGCTAGCAAGAGGCTGTGTTTTTGATTGGTGCTCAGAAGTAAGCTGATAAAAAGTGATTTTTACGCAGATGCCAAGGTCTGCAGACCAGAGAAGCTGGGAGGGAGCACAGCCCCAGTTACTAGCCCAGGATTTGATTTTAGGTTTGTGACTGAGACCCAGAGTGGCCAATAATCTATTCCATAGCATACATGTAATGCTCAGTATATAGGTGAGGACCCTCCGAAGATCGTTCCTTTTTGGTTCCGGATCTCTTTTGCTCTGGGTCATTTCGCTCCAGTTGGCCACTCTCCCAAAGCATTCTCTCCACCCCACCCCAGTCAGCTCTCAGTCTGGAACGCTCGGACTGTTATCTCCGTTCCGTGAGTGTGGTTTCGGGACTCTCCCTGCTCCAGGATCATTAGCCGCGAACAGGCTGAGCCTTGGTCATCATGTGGGGGGGCAGTATCACTGTGTATCACTCACTTGTATATTTGTATATTTATTGGCCCCCAGCCAAGGGCAAACCCATCACACCCTGTAACTTGTACATGTAAGTTGCTTCTCAAGTCAATAACTTACTCACTGGAGTAAGTGATGTTGGAGTAAATTATACAGCATGAAACCGTTCTAGCTGGAGACTGTGCAGGGTGCCAGTTTCAGCCTTTTGTTTAAGGGTAAAACCCTTTTCCTCAGGTACAGGTTTAATGCCCTTGGATTAACGGTATCATTTCACTGTCTTTTGGGGAAGGATACTCATTTTAGGCAAGATTCTCTCTTCAGCTTTACATCTTGCACATAATGCATCAGAAAAGGACAATTAAAAAAGCTAGCATGCTAAATTAAAGGGTTGCTCTCTGTCCTCCTTTCCAATACAAGAATGCAGGGTAAAGGCATTTTCCTGGAAATTGAATATATGAGTTTAATCTGCTGAGGGAAAAGAAGGAATGGAATTGATACTTTCCATATTTCTCTACTGAATTTCAATGTGCTAATGCATTATGTGATCCGTTGCAAACACATCAGGGTTATAGCTCATGTGCAAGCCATCTGTGTGATACATGTGCAATTTGTTCATAGTTTCCCAGATGTATTAGAGCCACTGCACAAGAGCTGAAGCCTGGGAAACTGATCTGCAGTTTCACATCCATATGATCTTTACGTGCCTGTTGAGTATTTGACTGATACTTCTGGAATGAATTCAATCAGGGTTACAGCCTGTATAGAGTCCCAGGGGAAAGACAAAGGTAGGAACTCGGATAAAACTTCCCAAAAACAAAATCCCCAAGCAAAAAAAGCTCAGAAAAACAAAACAAAACAAAACAAACCCCAAACCTACTGACCTTGTTGCTTGAGCAAATTTGTACCTAGTAGCCTGTCTTCTCAGAGGCCAATTGGTACTCCCAAATCCTCTGCATTTCTTTAGTGAGTCGGCTAAGCTCTGCAATTCTATCTAATAAGTGTACCACAAAAGATAGGTTCTAAGTTATGGAAATTATAGAGGGGAGAAGAAACTGACAAAATGCTACGTATTGTAGAAAGGGCATTGCTATTGCATTTAAGGAAAATTCTGAAAGTATTATTTTGGGCAGAGCTTCAGCAATGAAGGGGAAAAACACCTCTTCATTTGTTGAACTAAAATTTTATTGCATTGTAAGAATTCTCATTCAAGCCTAAACACAGGGAATCAAAAAAGAAATAAAGAGCTACAACAGTAGGAATATTTAAAATAATTCAATTTGAATTTAATTTATTTCTGGCATGTCCAATCTTTCATGTTTCAACCGTTTCACACATTTTAGAGTTTTATCTTCTTCCAGTAAAAGTAACTGAATCAATCAGTTCTGTTCTGTGAATTTCTGAAATTGCTGGTGTTTGGAACTAATACATTGCAACTGTACGACAGCTTCTAAATGAGACCAAAAATAAATCAAAGGTTTGAAGGGTTGCTCTGGGCACCTACAGAGGTTGAATGATTAAGTGAAACTGACTGAAAAATATGTAGTGAATAATACACTCAAAGAATTTTTATATTTTTTTTCCCTCTACTATTAGAGTAACTGCAATCAAATCGTGATTTGTACAATTTTGTTATTCATCTTGGTTGGCTTATTCTTAGCAGTAAGTTGGTTTGTTATTTTTATTTCATAGACAGATCATAGTTGTTACTGTAGCACACAGAAATCTTCTGTAGTGATAGCTGTCAGTGACAGATCACTTAGGCCTATATTTGTAATTTTCTTTGACTAGGTGTGACTTAGATAACAATAAAAATAATTTTTTAAAAGAATTTTGATTAGTGCTTTTGTGGAACATAGAGGATTATGCAGTGTCACATATTTATGAAACTGAGTGATACCAACACCAGTATCTTCTGATACAGCTGTAATCTAGTTTTGTGATCAGAAGCTTGAAGTACTATAGCTTTAGCATTTTTGTCTACAGTTTTGTGCATGCAAATTTCCTGGTCATGAACATGGCCCAAAGCATTCGTCCTGCCACTGAAAAAGACCAATGAGATGTTCTTTGGTTCTTGCCCTTTGATGGACAATGGAAGTAAACTGTCTACAAGCACCAGCAGTATTCAACTTCTTTGTACAGATTTGTGAAACTTGACAACCCAGTTGGATAAAAGTAGCAGTAGGGGCACAGAAAGAGTTGGCAGCTAAACTAAAAGAAATCTGATCTGAATAAAAATTGGATTTGATGAAGTGGGGGCGGTGTTGTTTTGTTGGTTTTAGACCCTCTTCATTTACTGTAGCACTGATATGATTATCTATGTGGTGCCACAGACATGGCAGACATTTTATAGGTAGACAGTAAGACAGGGTCCTGGCCCCACCAAGCTTGCAACTCAATTTAATATTCCCTAAAAATTTGCATAAAGTTTAATGAATGGCACAACTTTATGCATTCTTAGGGAGTCAGTGAATGTAAACTGAAACTATATTATGTGTGTATTAATTAAAGTTCATATGTTCTCTTAGTTTTTTGCTCCAGGCTGAGAATAGTAAGTCAATATTTTGTTATCACTGGAGGCTGTACCTCAGAAGCAGCGTAGCCCTGATTTTAATATTGATTTCTCCCTTGTACAAGAATTAACGTGTCTTGCTTCTTGAATCACACATCTTATTTCCTGTATATACTTCACATAAGAGCTTTGGAATAGCAATGAGTACTTCATCATTTTGCCTGTTTAAACTGAGGCTGGACATATAGAAAGAACAGAAAATGTAGACACATATGTTTTCCCAAAAATTTATCATAAATGTGTGTTGCATGCTAGCTACAAGAATAAATAATGTTTCTGGTTTGGCACAGAAATTGAGACAATTAGTCTGAGTCTGTATCCATTGCCTTAAAATCTGACTTGTGAGCAAAACTGTATTGACTTTTTAATCTATTTATTATTTATTCATTTATGAAAATGAGAGTACTATCAATAGGGGTCTAATATTCTGAAATTCATTCTAACTCTAATGCATGCAGTTAATCTGACACAGTTTAGTGACCCCTCTTGTTTCTCAGATACTATCAAAATGCGGTATACTGGAGAGGAACTGATTAAAAAATTGTTATAACCATTTGAGACTGTTATTCTTGAAAACTATCCATATTAGACTGGCATTTAAACCACTGTTTTGTAATGTGGTATGTTCTGAGATAAAGATGAATTTAGTGACTTTTGGTTACCCCAACCTTAGAACACCTGGGCCTCAAAATTTTCCAATCCATCTGTCCACAAGGTATAAAAACCCAAAACCTAATTCACTCATGATGAATATTTGTTTAGTTTTGTACTTTCTTTTTTCCTTTGAGATGAATAATGGGATAATTCAAAATTTTTGATGCTAGTCTTTACCTGCTTCCAAACGTTCCAAAATATATTTTACCTTTTGGAATTGTTTTTAATATCCTTTCATGAAGTATTTTACTACATATAATGAGACAGACCTTGGGATACAAATTCTCTGGTAAGCTCATGTAATTTCTTGGTTCACTCTGCATTAAAATGACATATCTCCATCTCTTGGTACCCTTCTAGTTCTCCTGTAACATATCAGTGTACAACTGCTTAAAAAGCTAAGCAAAATAGGATTGCTGTCCCAGAGCATAGACTGGCTTATTGCAATTCCTTCTCCTATTCCTGCAAGGCAAGAATAGCCAGCCTCTGAGAGATGAAGGGAGGAAGAGATCAGATGGTGAAAATAAAAAGAATTGTGCTAAGCTCAACCCTTTTTACTCAAATCCCACTCTATCCAGAAGACATCAGCTGAATATTGCATCTAGAGGTAAGTACATTTGGGAGCCTAATTGATTCCCAAAGAGAATCCATTTAATGTTTCAGAGACTGCAATGAGATCTACTTAAATCACTTGTCAGAGATACACATCTGCACGTCTGACTGTTGAATTTCCCCCTTACAATGTAGCACTGCATAAGACATGCTAGACGGGTGCTGATTCTTTATGCAGTTTAACATTTCCCTCTGAGGATGTGTTGCTTCTATAATTAGTACTATTATTTTGATGCATCCAAGCATAATTTTCTGTTGTATCTTGTGTTTGTTTTCATTAGGTTGCCATGGAAATCTTGGAAATCATTGACTTGTAATGGATTTATTTGCAGTTCAGTAGCTAGATGAGTAGATGTGAAGCATTCTAGTTCGGAGTGCTTCCACTACACTATACAATGCTACCCTCTAGTTCTTTTACAGTACAATAACACCTTCCTTTGTGCAGGTGTAACAGGTTAAAACATGTTTAGCAGATCTAGACAAACTTTTTTTTCTGTGTATTTTGTCTGTCGGCTCTAAGGAGAAAAAATATCACCCTACTTCAGTGCCCCTACTGTTGGACAAACGCTGAGATGACCAGA
>VZTO01011482.1:0-75205 GCA_013400615.1 Syrrhaptes paradoxus | reverse complement strand
GCAGATGACCCTCCCATCCTCTTGGCTCTCAGCCTGCCATTACTTTACCACCATCGTCGCTTTGCAGTTGGCACCTGTCCGTAAGAAACCTTCCCTGTGTTGAAGCAGTTCTGCAAGACGGCGACATGTAGTCTCTGCTTTCAGTACCGTTCCTGCGGTGTTTGTTCAGGGTGCCAGGAGTAAAGCAGAGGAAGGACAAAGCCGTGCCAAGTGGGAAATAAACACACTTGAAAATGTTACCCCTACCCCTGTTACGTGGGCAACCTTTAAAAAGGATGCAAAACAAAGCGAGCAATTTACAGTTGTCAGTGATCCAAACCAGTCTGAAATGAAGAGATTGTTATCGCAACAGTGTTAATTTTGAGACACCTAAAATTTACAGTGAAAAAAATTAAACTGCAATGAGATCAAAAAGTCCATTTGTGAAAATAGGAAACAAGAAAACTGACAAATTTTTGAGCCAAAATCATCAGCAGGTGACAGAGATTTATCCTAGTAGTAAAATCCATTTCTCCAACATCAGTCATCAAATAATGCCTTCAAATAACCTGTAGTGTGATATAATTTAAATATTAACAGAAATCTATTAGCAAGCTTGTACTTTGTTTCCCTTTGTGCCTGCACTAGATACATATAACCACCATTGACAGACAAGAGGTACTATTAACAAAACATTCTTTCCATTTACGCTTTTGGTATCTTAGGAAACCACAATTAATCCTCTCTTCTCTATCCGACACCGGCAATGAAGAGAAGCGAGTGGGTGAGAACTCCCGTCTTCTGTGAAAACCCATCTGACATTATTACACAGCAACTGGGGCCTTGTCTTGGAGGGAAATAGGTAGAGTGGAGAGGAAAAAAAAATGGGCTGGATTGACAGTCTATTTTTGTTGCTGATAGAAATGATATTCAGTATTACATCACCTTACAGCATCTCTCTTAGTTATTAAGTCCTTAAAAATATCAAGGCGGTTTTAGTTTTTTTAAAGCAAAGATCAGAAAGAAAAGAGAAAAGCTTTAAAGAGGTTGCTTAAAATTCCATTTGCAAAAATAGTCGTGCTGTGCTCATTGTTATTGTAGCAAAGCTCTTCCCCATCAGTAGCTGAAGCACGCGTACATGACGCTCAGCAAAGCAAAATTATCTGTCTGCGGGATTCCCAAGAGCAGGCCTACGCCCTTCCACGTACTGCGGCCTTAGGTGCTTATTTATGTCCTTTCTTCAAAAATGAACAAAAACCATGTTACCAAGTTTTCTCTCTGGAATTACTACTATTCAGATCAAGACTGGTCAGGGTCTGGAAAGTATGTTTAAAAGGTGTTGAGGCACAGCCTGCTTTTTGAAGGGGAGAGATTGCAAAAACCCCACCAACCTCTCTTCCCTCTTCCCCCCAAAAAGCCTCCCCAGAATTCTGCAGCAAAAACCCTAACATAAATATATCCAACAAGAGCAAACGTGACCTCTTCAAACAGACAATAAATGAAGCTGGGGTACATCTGAATGTCCAACGAATCACTATAAGAATGCCCCCTTCTCTGCTTCAGCTAGAAAAAGAGGCCAGGATGCCTGGCTCAGATGGAGACATCTGAAATTAGATAAATGAATGCCGCTTGCAGTAGCTGTTCTTGATTTTCACATTGCCTTCATTCTAATATATGCCCATTATTTCATCTCTGAAATGTTACTGGTTTCTATGAGCTCAAGCCCCAAAGCTAAAGAAATAGGTGATACAGGGAAGCAGACACCGCACAAGCCCAGTGCCATTCAGCGGTTATGTCAGTTGTAAACAGACTCCAGAGCTGAACCATCTCAACTCCTTCCATGTCTAAATGGACTCGTCACTATTTTTACTTTTGGTTCTGGGCTTCAGAATCCACCTGGAGTACACTGCAACAACGACTGAGTAAGACTGCGTGGATATTTGGCATCCAGCACAAACCTAATGAAAGGAGAAAGTGAGTTTCCACAAAACCAGAGTTTGCGATTTGTTCTAAACTCACCCTGCTATCAAGTCTTTCCCATCAACAGGAAATCAAACGTCCTACCTGCATCTCCTTCCATTCCTCTAAATAATATCGAAAAGATAAGCGGGGAGCACCACCTTCACTCTTAGCAAGTCAGCACGAAGGTCTTTTAACCTGGTGAAGCCACAGGAGTGGGGAAATGATGAATATCAGATCATGAGCAAAGATAATTCAATGCTTAGTTTAATTTCTCAAGGACTCCCACTAGGGTAGCAAATGTCTTTGAAACAGTTTATTTTTCTTTTTCACTCTTTAATATCCAAATTAGATGTCTCTCCCACCAGCACAGGGCCTAGCCTAGCCCTGAGGCATGTGTGAAAACTGTGGAGAGTCCATTTACGTTTGGATTTAAGAGAAATCTCAACCCAGGACCTTCTTTACTTTGCAGAAACTACCTTACACAGTTCAATTATGGGACTAATACAAGAAGTAAAAGCTTTAACACCATACTCTGCCATTCCAAAAAAGCAGACACATTTTCTTATCTTGGGAAGATGACAGTTACCTTTCTTCCATCTTTGGATGGTTCTGGTTTGATGCAGCCCTTTCCGTTTCTCTGGGCTAGAAAACCTGTGTTGACTGAACTTTTCCTAAGAGAAACACTGCAACCAGCTGTGGAGACAGACTTTGCTGAGGATCTATGTCACTTTGTAGACAAATTCATCCCAGTTTGAGACATATTTTCACAGACTGGGGCAGGTCAATGTGTCCCAGTTTGATTGCCTTTGTAATTTCCAAGAGGAACAAATCTCTGATGCTCTCCTTGTGTGCCTGGAGGGTATGAACATGTAACAGCACCCAAATTCACTTCAGACTTGTTTTTTTCCCTTTTACCCTACTTCTTACTTTACATCAGATATATCTGAGATCAGATGTCTGACAGAAAGGAAGTTCTAGCTGTTACGGCCACAGGAATTCAAACCCCAGCCCAACACAGTGCTGGGCTGACCCTGCTTGAGCAGCGGGGTTGGACGAGATGATTTCCAGAGGTCACTTCAACCGGAGTGATTCTGTGCTTCTGTAAAGTGACCGGCCAAAAAATTTATCCCAGTCCACCCCCTTATCTAAATTAGTCACTGTAGCACGACACGCTCCATCAACACACAAGGGAAAAATTGCAAAGAGACGAAAGAAACAAATTTCAAAAGCTAACCAGTGGGTCAAGACTGCAGATAAAAAGCCAAACCAGTGCCAAGAACCTGTTAAGAATGGTACAATTATTAAAGAGATGATGACAGCCACTCTGAACAGCATCAGGAGTATGCACAAGCTTACTTCCCCAAATGTCTTTCCTTGAGCCCAATGTTACAACAATCCAGCTCTCTGCTCTGAAGCCCTATGCTCTGAACGACGATTTGATATTGGTAGAACCACCATCGTCACAAAGAGAAGCAGGAGGAGCAGAAAAGTGTATTTCCACCCATAGCAAAAGAGATGACTAGATGTGATTATTTTATGATTGGGTTGTCATGTTTCCTTGCTTTTTCCCCTTAATTTCTGCATTTTACCTTGATGCAAAATTGTGCTGTACTCTCATAAAAAAGGTTATATAGGAGATGAAAGCCTGACCTGAAGAACACGTAAAGCACACAGCCCAGCTGAAACGGGTAAGTGGGTTACCAGGTGCTGGTATGATGGGAGTACCAGGTTCTACAGCTAGTAAAAATTAATTTAATTTTCCACTGCACGAACTCTGCTTGCACAAAGGCATTAATCCATTTTTTGAGGCCAAGCAAAATTCATTTTTTTAGGGCAACGAGTGAAAAGTGGGATATCAACACAAAATTCAGCTCCTCATTTGAATATTACTGTCCCAAAAGTAGATTACAAAGGCACTGTTTCCCTCTCCAAAAGAAAAAAACGTCCCAACTGTGGTGAAAATGGAGGTGGGTTAAGACATATTGATGTTGCTGTGAGCAGGTTATTTCACAGAGGAGTAATACTGGCTGGAACCAGATTAGATCACTGCAATTCCCGTGAATAGTCCTAGCATCAGAAACCATTAAAATTAAACACCTTAGTCAATTTTTCACAATTCACATTGAAAGAAGGATGCTTTAGTATCAAAACTTTGATATTTTTAACTAAATTAAGAGATTTATCCAGGTTGATACAAAACACAACTCCCTGTGTTGCCTGTTTAAGTTGCCACGCACAAAACCAATGCATTTCCCCCGTAGTGGGGAAGTGCAACTACATTTCTTAACCATATTAGATACATGGTTACACCGTAAATAAAGCTCATCTCTCCACGCAGTAGTTGGTTTTTGCTTACTAAAGGACACAAAGAAGCAATATTCATGCCACTCAACTTTTGATGGCTCATCCGAGAGCTCACCTGAGCCCTCCCAGCCACGGTACGAGAGGGGCAACTGCTGCCTGTTTTCCATGCTGTTGGCTCCTTCTTGCCCTGCACTTACTCCTCAAAGAGGGGGAATACTGGGATTATTGATTTCCTGTCTTCATGGCAAAAAAAAAGTTTTCATTTCCCAAGGAAAGCAACAGATGCTTCTCAGATCTGACAAATAACCACAATGACACGGAGCTGGGTCAACCCAGGGAACATCCAGATAGCCAGAAATCAAGATGGGAGCATAAAGGTATCTCGTTGCTTTCTCTCTTTTGGGGTCTTCCAGGGAGTATTCAGCCCTCTAGGCAGTCAGGGAAACATGATGTCTATTCTTCATTTGAACACCAGCTGCTGAGGCTCAGTTTAGCAGCAGCCAGGAGAATCTGCAGCAAATTATTAACCCCGCATTATCTCCTGCATGAAGCAGTCACACAGAAGGGAGGCAAGGAGGCGTGCCTACAGCAGCTGCATACTCCAACTCTATTAGCAATTTTCCAGAATGAGTTACTGTGGCATCATCCTCTGATGAAAAAGATGATGTAACGGTTGAATGGACTAATGAATTTTTAACCTCAGATTTGCTGGTGTTGGAAAAACTGTGCCTATGCAAGCAGCAAATTCCAACTAGTGCAACCCTGTGTAAGTTTTGCACGTAAAATGTAAGTTCACCGTGGAATCAACTACAGCTCTCAGATTTGGGTAGTCTAATCTCAGACACTGATATTTCAATATTTGTAGTAAAGTTAAATAACATCAAGACTTAAAAAAAAAGGTCTTATTTTGCAAGTGAGTGATACTTTCCACATAACTTTAAATTTTCCCCTAATTTAATAACATATTTTACTAGTATGATCTAAGGATAAAATTATTTTTCCCCACAGCTTTGGAAATCTGTTTCAATTATAAGTCTGGATAGTTTAATTAGGGAAGCATGTTTAGTTTAAGAAAAAAAATTGGATGGGTTAGAAGAAAAACCCTCCTAACACTCCCTAGGGTCTGCAGGTCCTTCAACCCAATTTGATGTGAATGAAACCATTATTGTTCTTTTGACTCCTGCTGAGCCATTATGTTAACGGTTTTCTAGAGATTTGAGAACCATTTGACTACATGTTTCCGTTTTTCCACTAGCTGGGATTTTAATACTTAGACATCAGAAGTTGCAAGGTTTAAAATAGCCTTTGTTTAACATTCTGAGAAAGCAATATCCCTTTAATTTTAGAGATTATTAGACACAGTTTAGATTGGCATATGGTGGGTATTTAAGATTAACTGAGAGAAAACTGCATGTCCCTCTTTTTCTCTCGTTTTAAGCATCAGTCAGTTTAACATATTAAAACCTGCAGCAATGAAGAGTCAATCAAGCAAATGAAACCCAACACACCCACTGACAGATATTTCCTGCCATAAAAATGCTCACACACTGGATGGGAGGGAAGAGTCGCACCCTAATAACATCTAACAGAGAAAACAATAAAAAGGGTTAAAAGGAAATAAAAGGATTATTATCAAGCTATATAGACTAAGCCAAACCTTTAAGTGATATGCTATTGCATTACAATGTGAGATTTGACGATCCAGATGATGTTTTAACCACTTTAGAGTCAAAATATTAACTTATTTTTTATACCCCTATGTGTGCAGCTATATAATAAATATATATAACAGATACTTGCTGTGCAACCTTATTGAAATAAGTTACAGAAAACATCTATGAAATATCATTCNATTGAGCAGGTAAGTGTAATTTTTCTCGAAATAACAAAACTGATGAGCTGTAAGCTCTGGTTCTCTTCAGAAGACACTTCAGGTAAGATTTGATGTAGACATTTCTGACACATGCATAGACTGCTCTAAAATGAGCACAGAACCTTGAGGCTAATCAAGGCAACAAAGCTGTTAGAGATGAACACCAAAAACCAGAAAATGCAATAACCGGGCTGATGACAACTCAAGTTTCAATGCCAAAATTCCTTCAGAGCTAAACTTTGAACATGTCTCTAATGACCAAAAATAAACTCATTAAGTCCTGTTCTTGAAGTTGGTTTAAAATAGCACCTTTATATCCTCTATGGGTCTCATACAGCCCAGAAACTCCACAAAAAAACACCACGCAGCTGACGCAAGCCTCCAATTTTCCAGTAATACCTAGTCTTCCAGAAGGCCTAATGCATTATCCAAATAATTTGAGTATAGCACAAACCTTCCCTTGCAGGAACAGCAGCACTTTCAGTTAGTCTTAACATATCCCCTCATTATCCATTTTCTGCACTCCTGAATATGTCAAATTGGTTTCCTCACCTGGTAGGGACACGGGATGTGATATTCTCTGCAGCGTTCTTGAATCCACGTCGTCTCCCACACACCTCGATAAGCCTGCTCATAGAAATAGCAGCCAATTACAACCAACAGTGGCACGAGGTACAGAACACTGAACACGCCAATCCGGATCATGAACTTCACTAGTTTGTCCTGGTTCTCTTTTTCTAACGGGATTTCAATGCGAACCCGATTGAGAGAGATAATGCCAGCTAGCAGAAGGGAAACGCCGACAACAACATACAGGCAGAGAGGTGCAAGTACAAAGTATCTTAATGCATCCACATCATAGAGGCCAACAAAACATACGCCGCTAATATTGTCACCTTCAATTTTATTCATTGCTAAGAGGATGATGGTTAGAGTTCCTGGAATGCCCCAGGCACTGGCGTGGAAGAGCAATGCCTTCTTCTCGATGGCTTCACTGCCCCATTTTGGCACAGCTGCCAAGAACCACGTGATGGTAAGAATGACCCACCAAACACTGCCAGCCATGGTAAAGAAATAGAGCACCATGAAAAGCATGGTGCAGGCTTTGTTGTGAGAGCCCTGGGTCACTGTGGAAGCCTTGTACTGGGCAGGGCTAGATGCATTACACGCTACTCGGTCTTCAAGCAGAAAGCCAATGAAGAAAATTAATGACACCATCATGTAACAGACAGCGTAAAATATTATCGGTCTTTCTGGATAGCGAAATCTTGTGACATCAATCAGAAAAGTTAAAAAAGTAAACAAGGTAGCGGAAAGGCAGACGATGGAGATCACTCCGATGAAGTAGCGAGCAAAGGAGAGCTCTTCACGCCGAAAGTACATATTTGGGCAAGGAGGGGAACAGTCCCGTACCCTCAGGAAAGAGTAACCCAGATCAGGGTCTATTTTCAGCTCCCGAGGACACCAAAAACCATAATCCCTCTGTACTGCCATCGGGGCTTCTTCTGTGGGCTCCCCAGCTAGATTGAGGTCAACAAGACGAGGATATGGCTCATCACAATCTGGGAATCTAAAAAGTAAGAAAAGAATTATTTACAAGAAATATACACCTACTTTGCAAAGCCTAATAGCCTTATTTATATGGTTAGACTTTAGACACGCTAACTGGAGCGAAAACAAAGACAAGCCAAATAATGGGTAATCCATGAAATACTACACTATGTTTAAACAAACTCTAGAACTCATTGTCCCAGAATGCAGTGGATGTTGAAACGATAAAATATGTTTCAAAATAAACCAGAGAAATAAATGGACAAGGGGCCCACTGGGGCTTTACCACCTCAGTAAGTGTGGCACAAGCTAAGTATGCCTGTTCCTCTGCCACAGGTCATGTCCTGGCACAATGGCACTAACACAGCTCCAGCGAGGTTTCAGCAGTTTCAGCTCTGGTTCTGAAATTTCACTGCCTGGGTCTTACTGAGGAGATGGGAGGACGTAAAGGGCCCAGGCATCTGTTTAGGATACAGAGTTAGAGCAATCTTTGGTCCAGATTATCAGGATCTAAAAGCATCCTCTGATTTATTATTTTGCTAAAAGAAGTGTTAATTGGTTTTCATTCTCTCCAATCCTACTGTAAGAGAGACTATTTCTTCCTGTTTGTGCTCCTGGCTGTTGGAGTCACAAAAAACCCCAAAGCATAAAGATACTGTTTTCTATTTAATGTATATTCTGTTTCAAATAGATTTAAACATCATCAAATAATTTTCTATAAAGTTATTTATGTAATGTGAAGCTGAAAACATCTGTTTGCACACAAGTTCAACAAGACATAGATGCTCTGCAAACAGAGCTTTGAGATTTTATACACTCATCAAAATTAGCCAGCTTCCCCTTCAGAAAAAGAGACTATTCATCTCTAGTGTATGTTATTTTGCCTAACTCTCGGAGAAATTTATGGCAGTATCATCTATTGAACTCCAGTACAGCAGACAAAACCAGGTCAGCATAAATGACAAAGAAGAAAGACCAACAGGTCTAGTCATTAATTTAGGAATACACATGTACAGTTTACAGTAATTGCCCACAGGAATTTTCAACTTATCTCTTGGGCAGATGATGGAAATATGAACTTAGTTTCCAGCCCAGGAAACTGGCTGTTACACAAATGAAAGGGAAAATAAGGGCACTTGCAATGGAACACATTTAAAACATCTGTTTCAGGTCATAAAACATCCTACATCATACTAAAATTTTATCCTGGGATTCTGAAAAAAAAAACCAACAAAAAAAACCCAGCAGATTTGCTCACCTAGTGCACTCCATATCCTCAGGCCAAGAGACCCCAAACATCTCCATGAGTTTGGAGCACTCGCTGTACGCTCTTTGACAGAGCCTGCGACAAGGGAGAGTGACACGGCCGTACTCCATGCACACAGGAGCGTAGAGGGCACACAGAAATGGTCGAAAATCTCTGGAGCATTCCAAATTCACCATGGGATGAAATGGCTAGAAAAGAAAAAAGGAAAATTCAATAGCTACAAGCAGCAGTTTTGTAGAACACTTCAGCAGTAAGCTATAATTTGCCTCAGGAGATGGTAGGACTTTCACAACCATAACCATGACCTTCTTTTTCTGAACTTTTTCTGTTGGAAGAAGTGATCATCATCAGACAGCACTTATGTATTTCAGGAAGACAGGCAATCAAGAAGCCTGGAGACAATGACAAGGATTCCCAAGGGACGTATATATACTCAATTTGCATTAAAATCAACGGGAATTAGACAGCTAAACACCTTTGAGGATTCAGGCTCAGCTTCATGTTCTCTAATAACAAATCACATAAACTCGATTCCTTTTAGTGCCTCTGTAAGTGACAGACACATCATGAATCGCCAGCTGCCTATTTCATAGGATAATATGAAAAACTTGCATTTGATTGATGAGATTACAATCTGAGGAATGTTTGACAATGCAAGATTTATTGACAGTACAGAACTATAACATACTGTGATCTTTCAAATATTATTTTCAGATAATGAGATAAGAATGGTAAACAATCTACTTCTTGAATTTTTTCAGCCGGGCAGTGTTCTTCATATCTTTTGATAAAATGCAAACACAGGACATTTTCCATTGCATTCTTCCCACAGCATCTTGTCCAACTGAAGAGAATTCACCTATTAAAAACTCACTTCTGTAATCAGAGTACAGAAAGCTGTCCCAACATGCATGTTGTCGTTGTTATATAAATTCTCATACAGACAAAGAAATTTCTAGCTTTCAGAACAGTGCTGTAATCACAGGGAAATCACATTAAGTATGGCACTTCTTAATTAACCATCAGGAAGCACTGTGAAATCAAAGCCTGAAAAAAATCAGTCAGAAAAAACACCTCTTCGGAAACACCAAGAGAAAACCTATCACTATTAGCCAACGTACAGCTGTTAAGTATTTCTGAAGATAAAAAATAAGGAACAAAAGTAGGACAGGGATTTATGTCTTAATAAAAACGGGTGCACATTGATAATCCATGTTATCTTCTTACTATCCAGCATGGGTTCATTTTGCCCTTGCTTTGTATGGATTGTCTTTAAAACTCTCCAGGAGTCAATTAATATCTTATTCTGAGTTGGTGTGGCACCTACAACTACACGAAGCCTCACCACATCTACAAATATATAAGATCAATGATAGCCTCTTAAGAGTGGAGCTACAGAATATTGAAATACATTAGCACTTACGAATCTAGAATAAAACAAACCAGCATGTGAATGGTGAATTATTCTGCTACCTCCAGACTGGAGACGGAGCAGTGACATTTCAGTAAGTCACTTCTTTTGCTTGACTTACGTGTCAAGTCAGAGCTCAAAGGGAAAAAGTGCCAGTTGCTTGATCAATGGCAATGCTGACACGATGTCTGTTCTAGATAGATTTTTACAAAAAGTCCATTATCTTGATACCAGAGTTTCCTCTTCTCCACAGCCTAGCCGGATTATAGAGTAAGAAGTCTAATCTTCAGAATTTGTGGTGCAATAGCAGAAACAAATGAACCTGCTATATATAGATGTATATATAAAACCTAAATCTTATTATAACTGAAGCCAAAGGGTACGCTGTAGAAAGATTACATTTTCCAAAAGCAATTTCCTGAGAAGTATTTTAAACCGATTCAACCTTTTCTTTTTCCAAACTATAGAACAGACCAAACCCGACAGCAAAAAATAGGTCATCTTCTGTGACAATATAAATGGCAATTACTAAAAATGATGAGGAAAAGTTGCACATTTCAGTTATTCCTGATCTCCTCCTTGCAACTGCTTTGCAAAAGTTCAATTTTTGGAATATGAGACACAACCATGCTGTGATATTACTGACTTAAAAAAAACTTAATTATTTACCTAGCTGATAAAATTCTCTTCAGTGCTACACATTTCTGAAAATGTTCTCACATGTCATCAGAGCCATGCGATTTGGCAACAGCTTGTACAAAGAGCAGTATAGCCCTCAGAGCTACTGACAAGGAAAAAGGAAGCAACAATTGGAAAGTATTTACATTTATGAGCTCGTTGTTACTCAAGGAGCACCTTCCATTTGGCTGGACATTTACTTTAGATGCATATATGGTTTTATTTTTAAATAGTTATTGCCTATAGTACAGTTAAAGCCATTGTTTGAAAACAAAAATCCAAGAAATTGATTCTAGGTAGTTATGACAACCGACATGACTGGAAAAGCATAAGATAATAGTCTTCCTTTATTGGATGAAAAGTGAAAATACAATTAAAACTCCACTTTTATTCTGGGAATTGTTTAACTTTCCTTCCTTTCAAACAACCTTGAAAATAAGAAAATGAAGTTCTATGTTTATGAAACAGAGCTACTGGCTAATGCCTTCCCCCCACAAAGTCTTGCCTCCTGCCACCGCAGTGCTGCATGTATCCATACTTAAATCCAAAGTTCCCCTGACAAATACCCTTCTACTCTCCTCTGATATGCTTTCCATTAAGAAAAGATGTTTCGGAAATTTCTCCTTTTCCTGCTACTTGACCTTCATTAAAAAATCTGTTTGGTTTTGGTTGATTTGCAGAAAGCCGTAACATTTAGGAAGATTCCAGACTGTCTCAAGGTAAGAAAATGGTGTAAACAGAGTAACGCAAGTTCAAGGGAAGAGAAAGGAACCAGCATTTCCTTGTATCCTCTTGATCCTACCCAAGGCACACGGCTGTTGTAATGGCTTTCGGCCAACTCCCTAGGACACTGGGCACTGGTGTTCAAGAGAATATTGGAACTGAGACAGGAAATGTCCAAAAATGGGGATGCAGATGGTGCTCTTTGGCAAGGGCTCCAGGGGCTGAAAGAGCACTCTCAGGAAGAGCAGCGTGTTCCCCGGCTGTCCCCTCAGCAGCCCGAGGGCTAAGTTACGGGGGGTTCTCAAACACGCAGGATGGCAGACAGCTGCCTAAACACCGGCTTCGCCTGCTATCTAAGATGCCATTTATTTTCCAAGACATCCACATGGGCCTGGATGATCAGGCACAAGATGTGTCCTCTCTTGAGCCTGACAGATACGAGCCAGGGTCTATGCAGAGACCCGCTCCCTTCTGGTGTGGCAGCTGTAGGCCAGTTTAAGACACTGAAACATCTGAAGTAACAGCAGTGTAACCCAATCTTCCCTCACAAAGTCCCCCTGAGGGCATGTTAGCTCCACTTAGGGTTCTTTAGAGCTGCAGAAAACAAGTCTGGGTTTGCGTATGGACTCGGCCTTCTCCTCAAAACACAGTACAGATACATTCAACCCCAAAACACTGACGAAATACACTTAAGTAGGGACAATTTAATAGGACTGGTCCCCTAGCGCTGGCTGGTCTGTTTCTCAGCAGCTCCAGGGCTCCCTCACACCATTCCACTCTCAAAATACCTACTGCAGGCAAACAAAAACTCTTACAAATTATATCAAATCAGCTTATTTTAAAAGCATGAAGAGGCTAAGCTAGACAACACAAGAAGAAAAAACACTACAACCACTCCTCATCATGAAGAAAAAGAGAGTAACTTGCTTTCAACCAGCAACAGCAGCGTTTGTGCTGTAAGCAGCTCAGCCTGTAAGCACCCTGTCTCTGAAATTATCTTTCTCTGCTGCAGCTCCTAAGATGAAAAGTCATTTCCATCTGCTGATCATGTTGACTATTAAAAACAAAGCCAGAGAAATTAAAAGAATTTTTTTTAATGTTCTTGCCCAAGGATACAGTGCAAGCGATGACGTTTAGCCCTACTCCAGCGGTGCCTAACAAAAGGCTCTCTGTAAATGGGAAATGCTTTGGAAGAATGCCTGTTGAACAACTCAACATACAGAGGAAAACGGAAAAGGACAAGAGAAGACCTGATAGCCAAACTGATTTCAATAATTCAGGCCATGTCCTGGGAAATCCAAGAAAGGGAAGAGATAAATGTTTAAGAAGAGATAAACACTTCTTTGCTCCTGAAGGTATTTAAGTATTTAAAATATGCCAGACCACAAAACTGTAGAATACACCTACAGTGCTACACCCACTGGCCCTTCTACCTCTGAGAACAATCTTTATGACTGTGCAAATTCCTTCAAACCCAGTGATAAGAGCAGCATTATAAACTTGATTTTTTTTCTTCAGGCTGAGTCAGAACACTCTCGGTCCCCCCTTTGTTTTGCAATGCAGGTGTTGTGTATCGCGTAACATGCCACAATCATGTATCACTGCTTTCCTCAGAGCACCCCAACTTGCAGTGCAACCTTACCCATCTCTTCTTTCCCTCTTCCCCAGAATTTTCTTTGCTGGTAACAAAGCTGCTTTAAGAAATTTCCCAATTCACAGCAGTGTGGAACCAGCTACTTCCCTCCCTAAAATTCCTATCTGCTGAAAAGACAAACTCTGGGCAGTGTTTTAACGGCCATGCTCAAACGAAGAGTAGAAATTTCCTGCTTACCTTCTTTTTTTTTTTTTTTTCCCTCAGGAGGGGATGAAGGACTAAGCAGAGCTGGAATGATATCTGTAGATTTTTTTCCCCAAATAATTTTTTAAACAAATTCTCACTTTTGGCTACAAAGCAAGACCTATAACTCTAACTGCACTGTGGAACTGCATTACAGTTTCAGACTTCTCCCATTACGGAGAGATAATAAGCAAAATTCCACCTTTTACTTTAAACAGTGGTGGCCATTTAGCTGGCTGATATTTGGGAAATGACATTGCAAGATTTAAACAAAATTATTTTGGTGACCTTTCCTTGTTCTGTTTATTTATATATTCCTCTCTTTTAACAGAAAGCTAACCAGGAAGCATTCTCATAAACTCATAGACAGAAGGAGGGAAGTTTTCTTCCCTCAGGCTCATGGGAAAAGAGTGATGCTATGACTATCAATTACTGCTGCAATTCTCCAGTGGAAGCAACTGCCTCAGGGCGTATCCTGTCTCAAGCCAGCCACATGATCTCCTCTTTCTGTCCTCTGTTGCCTTATGTTTGAATTCAGCTTGCTATTCATTAGGAAAAAAACTTGAATTGTATCTCAAAATGCAAAGGCAAGAATGCTTTCCAGGCTGCCTCCCGAGATGAATCGCAGAAGCTGCAGCTCGATTTAACTCTTCAGACAACTGCCAGTTAGACAGAACATGTTACTGCCTCCTGCTTTTGGTAACTACACATCTCCTCTGACTGAGCTGCTCTCACAGCTCTGACAGCAGAGCAGTTCATGTGAATCCTCTCTAGAGACTGTTAAAGCAAAATCGGTTTTCTTGAGACAGTGGAAATTTGTTCTCTGTTGGCTCTGACCTGCACGCTCCTCTGAATCCTGGAGGTTTGCTGGAGCCTACAAGCCCACTGGTACACAAACTTAACCTGAAATTAAGAGTGATTTGTTGTAAGTTAGTATCCTGAGCTGAACAACTGCTGTAGTACTTCAACTCTGGGGCCCCCAGCATAAGAAGGACCCGGACCTGTTNGTGGGAGGTGTCCCTGCCCATGGCAGGGGGTTTGGAACTCAATGATCTTGAAGGTCCTTTCCAACCCAAACCATTCTGTGATTCCATGATTCTAACTGCTGATGCTAACATCAAATGAGGCTGTACCCCACAGCCCTGCCTAGTTGGTGTTTCCAAAAGAAGACTAGGGAGTGCTCACAGAGGCACAGCAGAGCTGGTGACTTCCAAAGAGCAGAGAGCTGGGGCACCAACTTCTGTAAAAAACCATAGCTGGATCTGACCAAAAGCTACTTTTTTTCCTCTCAGTTTGGCCTTGAGCTAGATAGTGCCAACCAAGTAACGGTCGCAGAAAGGGCCAGAAACACACGGTCAGGTGTGTAACAGTAAGTCCATTTCTTTTGAAATCAATCCACGCTTGCTCAACTTAATGTGACTATGGGAGCGCAGCTTTACTGCACAGACGCTTTATTCTGTTTTCAAAAGGCAATAAGCTAATTTGCCCAAGCCTGCTTTGAATGCCCAGTGCCAAGACAAATACAGTGTAGAATACTTAGCATAATGTACATCCAAAGCTTACCTCACCATTAACTTCCTTGTCTGGAGAAACTCAGGTAGACTCTTTTTCTGTAATTATTTTTAGCTTTGCACAGTGCTGCATGTATGAAAAGCCACATAGGGTCACAATTCTGGCTGCCTGCTACGCGTCCCTCTGCAGCATGGAAAAGAGCTCTTCTCACCTTATTTCTGTGAAGCCTTATGAATCACACAACCCACTGCCTTCTGACATCCCACATCTCATAATTTGATGTTAGCTGGAAAAACTATGGTTACAATGAGGATGAGATTGATAGTGTACTACTTTAGGGACTGGGAAGTAAAAAGTTTCAGATTGTTTTACCTTAGTCCTAAAAATATATGCCTGCATTTAAATAGCTATTAAGTCATCCCAACAATAAAATGGTCAAGTCATTAGTATGGTTTACAATTATATTTTTATCATGCTTTAGGTTGAACCAAACAACCACCTTGTTATTTACTTCAAAACCTAAGACCAATTATTTTACCTGCCTTACTTATGAAAGGGCAGCAATGATGCAAACCTTCCTAAGCTTTCTGGTCTGTAAACAGACAGCTGAGGTTAATTTCTCAACTGCAGAAAAAGAAGCAGGATGAAGATGAAAGTAGTTATGAGACAGCAAATGACATTAATCTCTGTCTATATGACTAAAAAGCAGAGCCATCTGCTCTTCTTCTTTAAAGAGGTCTCCTGCTTCATTTTAAATTCTGAAGCTTCTTTGGAAGACACTGAAAAGATGGTATCCATCTGTCAATTTGCACTTTTCCTAAATGTGATCTTTATGTTTCAGGAACTGATGAATGCAGATGGGTGGTCCTGGTTACACTTTCCATTTGCAAGAAGTGTTAGTTTTTATAAGACAGCTGAGATGGCTTGGACTTCCTCCTTCCTCCCCATATGCCTGCTGTGATGGGCTTAGGAGAATTCCAAAGTATCGCAGAGAAACAAACATATAGTCCTCTGGACCACATTTTAGATAACATTAAGTGAAGCTACTATAAAGCACACTTGCCTGGACAAGCAAGAGACTATTCGTCAGGAGCTGTAAGTCTTGACAAAATAATATTTTTCATTTAAATGATACATTTCTATCTCATGCGGTTCCAAAGACAACCTCCCAAGTACAAACTGAGCATGACGCCAGCTTTGATGCCTGCTGAAAAAATGTTCCAGTGCTGTTGTCACTGTGGGAAGGAGAAAGATACCCATTACAAGAAGTGGAGCATTAGTGATAACAACCCTTTCTTTCCCTCTGCTCTGCCACCACAGCCTGATCTGCATGGCAGGGACTCATGGACTATTTCTGCCAACTCAAGGGAGGTCTGTCTCCTTGAAGAATAACAGAAGTGAAGAGTATAAACAATTCACTGTTGGCACAGTGCTCAAAAATTCATCTTGCTGAGTGAAGGAGGAAAAGCATTTGGCATAAAGATTTGTTAGAAGACTTGACACTAACTTGAGAGCACACAATGGAGCCGGTAGCCAGATCAAGTTCTTCAGAGCTCATAAAAAGGGAATTTCTAAAAATAGGAAACATGAAGGAAGATACAAATAAGGACATAGCCAAGCTTCAAAATTTTCATTTTTACTGCCATCAACATACAGAATGACAGTGTCTGCCACATAATAAACAACATGAATACCCTGCAGAATAAAAGTAGACAAGCTGCATTTTTAAAATACAATGAAAGCAACACTGACTACTCCTACTGAAGAGAATTTACTTGTATTTCTCAAAGGCTTGATGACTTCTACTGTTTCACGTGTGACTTCACTAACTGTGCTTTTTTACACAGCTGATGCAGCTTAATATTAATATTAATAAGCTTAATATTAAGAAAGCTTAATATTACAAGCCCATGCAGACTCCCTGAAGCTTCATATTTTCAACTGGGATGAGGATGGAATAAGACTTGTTTTCTTAATGCTGACATTCAAGCCAAAGTGCTTCTTGACAGACAAACCAAGGGAACCTACAGTATGCTGAATCCCTTAAAAGTCAATGTGTACTGTACCGTTGTCATCATCATCCTCCTATATGGCTGTGAAATAAGGACAAAGATAAGACCCTGAATGCTGAGACCTTGAAGGGTTAGCACCTAAATATCTTTCCTCTATAATACACCTAGGTTGACCAATTCACTGTTTTCTAAGCTCATTTTTTAACTGTTTTAGCTTGCTAATGACCTTACAATAGGTTTGGGGAAACTGGTGTGGCATTGCAAGAGGTGTAAAAGGGACGTGTTGCTGGAGGACAAAGAATGGGGCACAGCTAAGCTCACCTTACAGCTAGTTAACACTGAACTCTAAGCTGTACTGCTCAGGACATCTGGTGTGTTCATAACCATCTAAAATAGAGTTCAACTGCCCTGGACCCAACTAGGCCCAGAAAACATTATAAGGATATGTTTAAGGCAAACCTCTGGAGTTTTACAGCATTAGCTCCACAACACAGAAGACAAAGACCTCATGCTGTGGCAGAGAGCAGGCATTGATGCTGTTAAAACCCAGGAGCAGAACCTTTTGCAGACAGAAGGCTGCAAGAGAAAAAACAAGCTAAATTAATTCAGGAAGTTCTATTTGTTATTCCCTTGGCACCCAGTCTGCTGTCAAAATTCTCTCACAAAGCTCTCTTACCAGCCAAAACCACCTGGTTTCATATATGAGAATTCAATGGCACATTCAGTCATCGTAATAAATAAATTTAGAACACCAGCCTGTATTCTCAAAGCAGAGGTTATCATTCAAAAACTCTCATGTGTTTCCTGGTTACACTAGGATCAACATCTCCACGGACACAGGTTAAATGACTTCACTTTGCTCCTATGAAGGCCCATGAAGAATGCAACCTAAATAATTCAGGGAATGATCTTGCAATATCCACTAGGACTGTTACTTTGCCATGCACTATTAGATAAAAAAACCAAAACCAGTTGTGACAAATTTATTTACAGGTGTCTTTTGCTATATATTGAAACTTTTCTTGACTCTGCCCAATATTTATTGTCCAAATTGAAAATCAAAAGGAATATTCAGGGGGTTCATATATATGGCTTGGAAAAAACAGAGCATGACAACCATCCAATACAATACCTAAACAATATCATGCAAACTGAAGTACAAACATAGTCTGTTGGATTAATACTGTAAAAATTATTCCGAATAGCAACCAAAACCTATCTGCAAAATTAATGCTAATATTTTAACAGCTACGTCTTAATCTAATATTACAAACCATCTGTACATACCAGCAAAACCACACACGCAGACACACACAGACACACACGTCAGCAGTTGGATAGGTGGGGAGATTTGCATCTTTGGACCCCAAGATTAGAGCTGTTTCACAGGGCAATATTTAAAACATATTGTCTCCTGGCTTGACAACTTTCTTTCCCTCACGCTTAATTTCCAGGAAGGCTACACTATCAGTCTAATATAGTAAGCTGGGTTTTTTGTATAGTTAATTCTAAAAATTAGCTGGTTGTTTCACAAGCATAAATAATGCAGGATGGTTTACCTGGATGTGTGGTCTACGCTCGACAAACTCTGCAGCCCTGCTGGCCCCTGTGTGCATTTACTAGCGTAGGATCCAATCCAAATCCAGCTGCACCATCTCTACATCTCAATTCAACAGCACCTTCCACTTCATTCTATGGAGTTACTCTACCACAGCTGTTAGTGTTTCTCTTCCCTCCTGTATACCAATTACACTTTCCAGACTGTTTTGGTTGTAAGGCTTCCAAGGGGATTATATCTGGATTTCTGATTATTTTAGCCAATTTCTAACACAAGAAAAGTAAAGCTGCAGTGCTCTTCACATGCATTAATTAGGTAGACATGGGCAGATTATGATATAATCCAGATTTTCTTCAGGAAAACTTGTATATTTACCTGGAAGTTTGAGTGAAAAAACAGTGTATCTCTCAGTGTTATTGGGGGCTCCAGGCAGACCCATCTTGCGCTGGTGCTGCTGCTGTTACTGTGAGCAAATACAATACAGCCATTCCAAAAAAATAAAAGGCGACCCTGCTAGATGAATCTCAGCATGAACTTTCTATATCCTGGTATTACATGTTAATTCTTCCTGTGTGCTATCTGTACAGCACATTCAGCTGGACACAAACAGGAAAATGAGGTGGCTTTTGGTGAAGTTTTCAGTCTTTGGAAAAAGATTTTTCTTTCATTATTATAATTCATTATTATAATTTGTCTATACACTCTGACCAAACATTAATCCATCTACAAGGATAGCTTTTTAACTTTTAAATGAAATTGTCCATCCCAATATATATTTATTTTACCTAATTACAGACTTACAAGACAATCCCTAATCGGGCCTCCCTACTTCATCAAACAATAACAGAGAAGTTAAGACTGAGAAAAACCTCAATTTACTCCAGCATATTAAATGAAAATTTATTTCTGCTCAAAATAGAAGCTTTAAGATAATTAGTTGGTGACTTCAATTTTAATAATTAATCATTTTTAATAAACATGTCTGAACACAGCAGCTGCAAATTAAAATTTAAGATTAATCAGGGGATACGATCCCTCCCATTTAGTGCCGAGTTAATGAGGTCACCAATGAACTCTGCAGGGGAGGACAGAGAAGGAGAATTAAAAAAATAATTGCAATTGGACAACACACTTCCACCAGACAGAAAACTGTTATCCGCCTCACAAGTGTCTGAATGACCAGTTCTGAAAGTTTCACTAAAACTACCAAATTAAGAATAACACCAACCTCCTGAAGTTGATTTTTCTTCCCTACAGTTAATAATTGACCAGATAAATATTTGACAGCAATTCCCACAGTGCCTCCGCTTATTTGTTTCTGCGGCACCCTAAAAGCATGCTTGCTTCTCTCAAAATAGATTAAATAATATTTTGCCCTCAAGGGTCCACAAGTTTCTCCCTGTTACAGACAGAAGCCTGCACCTAGCTCTTTCCTGTATCACTAACATGGTTTGTGAAAAAATTGCTCCCACAGCATACCCTGCATGTCTTTGAAACACTCTAGACAAGTAGGACAAGACCTAACACAATAACGGGATTAACAAGACAGTGGGAGGAGAGAGGGGACAAGGATGGAAGGAAACAAGGCAAGACAAAAAGATTACGCAACTACAATGTGAGGCCCCTATACAGGATGATAGGGCCCAAATTCTTTTCCAGTTAAATAAATAAAAAGAAGAAAATATCTATGGGTGCTGCAGAAGTACCTCTTAAAAAGCTATCTCAAACAGCAAGTGACACAAGCACTGTAAATGTACCCTGTGTGCCAGGTTCTGCACATGTTTGCAATGAGGGAATCGACAGAGAACAGAATTAGTGGGATCAAAAGATATAAGAGCAGGTCAGATAAAAAGGAAAAATTGCATTAAATTGCTTGGAGATGTAAGCATTTGAGGGTGATGCAAGAGACAAGAGGGGGTACGTGTGGTTTCCTATTGACTGCCTCTTTGAACAATTGCCCAACGCTGCAAAATCCCTTTTATACGTATCTGTGTCTAAAAGGATGGAAAATGCAATTAGGCAAAGACCAGGTGTGGGGCTATAAGGTAGGGAAGGCAAAAAAAGCTGGAAGCCTGCTGCGATAAGCGCTGTTTGGTTAGCCACAGCAGGGCTCATCTGGCAGACCACAGAAGACCAGTCAGAGGGAGTTTCTGCTCTGAAGAACCATGGGAAGTTCATACAGCAGAGCTGGCTTTCCAGATCCTTTTGTCTCTTAAACCTCAAAACCAGCAGGATGGGGACAGGAGAGTGGATAGGAGTGTACACACGTGCTTTTGTTAGTGTTTCATGATGAGTTCTGCTCAATAGCTCTTTGCTGATTTCACTCACACTTGGCTCCCACCTCACAGATGAGGATGAACACCCAGAGATCAAAAACGCGTCCTTTAATCTGTCACACTGGCTCCTCTCTGACGGGTACAACACGTTATGTCAGAAGAATTGGCTGCCACTGTAGGAGAACCGCAAGCTGCAGGTCTTTTACAGTCCTGGCTTCAATTCAACGCCCCTTTCTCGAGTCCCCTCTGTGACCCTGGCTACTAACAGCAACTAGTACAAAGTGGGAGGGGAACCAGAGCCTACATTTTAAAAGCCTGGAAGTTTACTATTTCCAGACAAAACCAACCACCTCCCATTGTGTCAGAAAAAAGTAACTGATGGATCTAAAGAATTATGTTGTCTTTTGTGATGCCACTTAATTAAGGTTATTCTGAATAACAGGAATAATTTGCCCGTATTTGGAAAGTATGCTTAAGGAAAATGTGTACTCTCCAGGGTCTGAGATTTTTCAGTATTTTAGCCACAAGATTTTGTAAAAGTGCTGCTGGAGGACAAATTTTCAAATCAGACCATTTCAATGATATCTCTTCTATGTAAGGTAAAGACTATTTTTCTTTAAGAACCAGACAGACTATTTGTCATTCAAAAAGCTACTGTGGAAAATCTGAAGAGAAAGTAACTTCATTGTTAAGAAATTCATATCAAACTTTAATTACCTGACACATTCATAAAATGTGCAGAAAGAAGCTCTCAAAGGCACTTACAATCACGAGACACACATTTTTGGTTTTTTGAATTTTTTCATTCTTACTGACAGTAAGCATCAAAACTCAAATCCAAGAGCAAACTTTGTTACTATATTCTTCTCTGCAGTTAAATTTAAATATTGCACCTGCCCACACCACACGACAATGCTAAAATTGTACAAGAAGAAACCAGAAGGAGTACTCATGAGCAGAGATTCAGCTAATGGGTCTGATGATTCTGAACTGCATATATTCATCCACTTCTCCACAAAAAAAAGATGAGCAGATGTCAGATAATTGGCAGTATGACTGAATCATTATGAAGGGAAACAATGTAATACATGTAAGTTTTCAGAGAAAAATATTAAAAACATGAATGATGCTTTTGGACCTATGAGGGGAAAAAGGCTAAATGAATGGCTGCCCAGAATTCTCTCATTGATTTGAAAAAGAAAGATGTTTCTCCTTGCTCAGTGCCACAAACATGACAACTTTTGTTCTATAAATCAAGAAACAGGGAATATAAACAAGTTTACAAATTGAAAGCAACTTTTAAAAGATAAATTTCAGGTTTCTACAACACACAAAGATGAACTACAAGGAGCCTTCCTTCCTTGTTCAAATTCAAATTAACCAGCCCTTTGTGCTTCTCTTCTCTCCTCTTTTCAAATTTCCTTCCTCGTTTCCATGGGAACCACCTCGCTGACAAGCCTCAGAGCAGAGCAAGAGGCCAAGCTTAGCAAGGGGTGTGAAAAGGGGAGAGTGTCAAAGGGCAGAATTTGGCTCGGGAGAATCAAGATGCCAACCTTTGTCACCCCACAAAGAGGGGGTAACCATAGGAACTAACTCTGCGGGGCAGGGGCAGGGAGGAGGAGTATCATGGCCAAATTCACAAGATGGGAAACAAGATGGGAAAGGCATCAGTAAAAATGCAATGCTAGAACCTGCAGTGGAAAAGAAACCTCTTACAAATGAAAAAAAATTAAACTAACACTTTAAGGACCGAGTATCCAATTTCATGCTAGTTTTAATCCGGGTAATAGCATCAAATTAATTCATATCAGAGCACAGAGAAACTGGGCAGATCAGATTCTCAAATCTGACATGAGTATTTAATGTTCTCCCAGAAAGATGCTGAACACTCCCCTTGACATCTCTGGAGGTGTTTTCTAAATGCTTCACAGATAACTGGAAACAAGACAGCTTCAGGAAGATTGTTGCTGAACTATGTGGCTTGAGCCAGTTTACATGCAAACCCACTATCAGTTCTGCAGAATATGGAAGATCACAGAATCCTAGAATAGTCTGGGTTGGAAGGGACCTTAAAGGCCATCCAGTCCCACTCCCTGCCATGGGCAGGGACACCTCCCACCAGCCCAGGTTGCGCAAAGCCTCATCCAGCCTGGCCTTGAACCCCTCCAGGGATGGGACATCCACATTGAATAAGGAACTCAGTTTAAGAGAACTGCTTTCCTCAACCATTAGGGATATTTTGCTGCCCACAGGCTACTTCCCTCCAGGACCAGTTTGGTGCTAGATGTAGGACAATCAGGGGTTCAGTTTCCTTCAGAAAGTTTCAAAACCCTCATGCACTGACATCTCTTAATGACCAGGATACAAAATGGCAAGTAAGATGTCAGAACGCAAGTGAGGCATGTGTGAATTAAAGAGGATTTGTCCTTTGAAAGTTAGTAACATGCTTTGGTGAATTATTCTTCTTCTTCTCATGCCACAGAACACAATAGCTTTACAGCCAAACAGGAACATCCCATTGATACAAAAATGATTCACATAAATAAAAGCCATTCTAACTTTCTCTAAAATCACCACAAATGTCTCCCAAAACAAAGAATAAAACTGCAGGGATACCAGTAAGACAAATGGTAAAATTCATGACAACTTCTCCTTTGCATTTAAGTTGTTATTTCATACTTATTCTCTTGTCTTATCACTCTGTTGTGGCTTTCTTTCTGAATTCAGCTATCCTACAACTGGAACCATCAATACACACTAGAGAAAGCAAGAAAAAAACCAGCACTGGTGTTTCTTCAACATTAGTGAAAAGTGACCAACAAAATAAAAGTGCATCCCAGCCAAGCTACACAGCTTTTAAGTAGTTCATCGTTATCTACACCACTGCCAACTTTTTTCACAAAAAAACATGGACTGAAGGATGGCAAGTCGAAAGGATGGAAAAATAAGGAGCTTCCAACCTACAAAGTCAGCCTCCAAGTTAGAGCTGGGACATCTAAATAATCTTAGTATCAGAAGAGTGTAAGGGGGAAGAGAAAGGTATTGCTAGTAACTTGGACTAAACGGAAGTGGTGACTCGATGCTCTAGTGCACATGCCAGATCTCTGCCTCAGGAGGCACAGAATTTAACATGTATATGTACAGAATACAAGGTAGCTGTTTCAGTACTAATATAGCAGAATTACATCCTCCAAGTTACACATACTGCTAGATAAAAGGCTAACTCTAGTCACTGTAACAAATACTAACCTGTACTACTAGAGCATGCTATGGTTTTTTGTCCCACAGCAGCTGTATCCAAGAGAATCAACTGGCCAATTTTGATTAAAGTAGAGAAAAAAACATAAAAGATAGGAATAATTGTCTGTATGCTTGTGAGGATGGTAACACCAATATTTCCTTAATGCTCCGGCACAGCATTCTTTCACTTCTGAATTCATGCTTGCAGATATAAAGCTACAACTGACTATACAGCACATTGTCATTTAACTACTCAAAATAAATTCATGTGTGTTCCACCTTTCCTAATAATTCCTCTTTAAGCCTCTACCAGATGCTACAGAATTAGTCACAATGCAGAGCCATCTGCCTTCATGACCCTGAAAACAAGCCCACTGTGAATAGATGTTGATTAAGATGTAGATCATCCACTTTAAACTGAATCATTACATAAAACTAATGTTTTTTTCATATGCTTGCACTAAACTATTAAGGCTAAACTTCTTTTCCATATTTTCACTTGAATCATCACTCAGACTTAATCTTTTATTCAAGAAAATATGAAGATGGTGGCAGAGTTCATCTTCAATGTGCAAGCAGTAGTTTATCGATTTTACAAAAAAAAAAAACCCCAACCAAAACCCTACTTCTCTTCATCTTCTCCCTCACTGCTAGTCTGCATTTTGAAAATATTCAAATATACCTTGTTCTCATTAACAAACATAAAAGACTAGAAAACAGTATATCTGAAATTATTCTCTAGAGAACGTCTGTTAGCCAGGGAAAAGTCAGGGTTTCTAACACCTGCTATATAGCTCTACTGTTTGAGCACCCATGATCTACACGCAGAAGTTTTAACCCTTCAGCTCTTTGCATTCCTTTTAGAAAGAAGCATCTCTAGTAATCTAGTCTTTCCTGCTGCTCTGTACAGTGCATAACACTATAGTACTTTCATGTAGTTTCTTGAAGTGCGATGATATGGCCCCAGAGGAAAAAATCAGTGACTCCCCATAGTGATCACTCCCATTAAGCAACCATCCTTAAAATGCCAGTTCTAGTTTATATCCCCTTTGGTTGTTTTACTGGGATGGACCACATGCTCAAGTATGATCTAGGCCCACAGATCCATTCTGTTTGCTGTTGCGGATGTGGGTACTTCCCCACTGACAAATACCTTCCTAAGGAAGGCTGTATTGACAGTCTGGCCGTCAGAATTAAATGCTGTCCCAAACACAAAACCCTGTCGAAAAGTCCATCTTTTGTGCATCTATTCCTGGCCATTACTCTGGGTTAACTGCTTCAAAAGATTTCTAACCAAAGACAGGGCTCTTTCCCTTTCTTCCTTATTTAAGCCTCTACCAACTTCAAAGTAGGTACATACACATAGCTCTATGCTTTATCTGAACACAAAGTATTATCTCACGTGCCTGCTCCTCCTGTCTGAAGATTCTAAATGCTTCAGTATTCATTGAATATTCAACATTCCTTCACATTATCTTGAAGTTCACTGGACCTTAGTGTGAAAAGGACAGGACTGATATTCCTAACATGAGGCCATCCAAGGCTATGTTCAAGAAACAGCTTCCTCAGAAGCCTCATTTTACAAAATTGTCAGGCCATACTAATTTTTGTATGGACCTACTTGGGGATGTAACAGCTCTAGTTCTTCCCAAATTGTTCTTACCCACTCAGGATTTCACCTTTCCACAACTCTCATGCCCTTTACAGATCAAGATTAAAACCACAAGCTGATGGCATTTCAAAAAGACAAGCATCAGGTATTCCTACAGCAAGAATTTCTAAGCAGTACATTACTAGAAACTTCTTTGCTCTGCCTTTACTCTGCAGAATCATCTTTGCAATTCTAGCTTGGAGACATTCTGGTTTAACAGTAAAACAATCTAAAATCTTTATGTGGCTATTTCTAGGGTGAAAATTCAGTCTGGGAATAAGAGAATATAAAGTTAATGAAAGAGCAGGCTTTAATCAGCTGGTGCACAGCTTGCTTTCTTATGATCACGTACAGTTCCATTGTTCTGTAGGCATCATAATCTTACACACTAAGGAGAAAATTAATCCTTACTGCGAATTAGTGTCCAAGATTAGCATGCTTACAAAACACCAGCTGAATGAAACTCACTTTTCTATTAGCTTTACGTTCTTCTATGAGATTTGGATGCAGAACTGAAGAATACAGGACGCCAAAGAAAACTGCTGACATCTAGTACAGTGCATGGGCAAGGCAAAAGAAGATGGGGGGCAGACATGGATAAAGATGGAATTAATGGGGGAAGAAGTTAAGGATCTTCCACCCTACATTCTCCCCATCCTTGCTGCTCAGTATGAAAACAAAGAAAGACGCTTGCCAATTGTATGCAAAAAAATCAACTCAGAAATAGAAGAGGAATGGGGCAGTACTACCTCCCAGCTCCAGGGAAGGTAGGAATCACAATCACATAAGCCAAAAATCAGTGAATTTTGTGAGCTTCTCCCTGGCCCTTAATGAAATCAAGAACCGAGAGACAATATCCTTTGTTGAATCCAAACCCTGGTTAGCAGAAATAAATAGTAATATATGCCTGATAGAAAAGCTGTTTGAGAAACACCACTAAAATGAGCCTCTTAATAGTTGACCTACCTATACTGGAAAAACACCCAACTCCTATCCCAGATGCTAAGACCAGGATGGGAATCAATGCAGCTACATCTCCTGTGATGCCATTTCCGAGCATACTCAGGTCCTTTTCCACTTAAAAAAGACAAAAAAAAGCTCACTAAGACTCCAGAGGTCACCACTGAGGGGAGAAAAAAGAAAAAAATACATTGCCTCAAAAAAAGGAACTGTGCTATACACACAGAAATATGGTTAGCAAGGGTATGCCAGTCCTGCAGCATGCCCTCTGCTCTGCGGCAGGTCAATGACTATCCTCTGCCAGACTCAATACAAGCAAGAAACCACTAAATTGAAATACAGTATGAAAATTCAAGTGTCTTCACATCTGTAGTTGCATATTCTGTGGCAAAGTCCATTAACTATTCACTGGTCTGCTTCTAAATATTCAGAACTCCACGACTGGATAATTTATTTATATTAATCCAATGATTCCCAGCTGGTGAATCATGCCACGCTGATGGAGTAAGAGTGTGTGAGTCAACATTACTCCTCTCCCCTTCCAGCTACCTTCTTCACACTGCAAAAAAATAAATCAGCTGCAGGATAATGTTATTTCTCTATTTCCCCCTTTGTATCTCCTACCAACACACTAGCTATGGTGCATCCATAAGTCCCTCCTGCTGCTCTTTTTTGAAATGCAAAATGGGAATGGAAGTTGTGTGGAGGTGCAAAGGAACAGCACATTATCTCCTTTGCACATATGCTGACTGTATCATCTCATTTCTGGAGCATTTCACCTCTGGTGTACCCTCAAAGGACAATGCTGCATTCACCCAGAGGGACATATTTTGCCCTCAACTATGTCTGGTTCCTGTCCATTAAAGCCTCTTTGATCCCTAGTATCATCTGTGAGGTCCCATAAAAATCAGGGTAAGGAGAAGGAAGTGCTGGCAGTAAATCTAACTGCAAAAAGGCTGGCAATCATCATATTAAATCACTTCTCTTCATGAGTGACAAATGACTTAATGGCATGCTCCCAAGCTCCAACAGGCTACCAGCAGTTAAATGCTCTCTGATAAAAAATACTTGTCTACAAAAATTGCATTAGAGCAGATAAAAAACACTGCTTGCTAGTCTTACATGTAAGAAAATCCTTCAAGTCCAGAGGAATATTAATTGAAAAAGGGACTGAAGATAATTCTTTACATTGTAGCAATAATAATCCAAGAGATGGGTAAACAAGGTCAGGTCCCTCAGGGGGATGGGGTAATTTAACTTCTCCATTTTCACTGCCTCATTCAGCACACGATCTATACTCCACAGCGGAATTGTGGCAGCAGCACAGAGCAACATCATCTCAATGTCACACTATCAACAGGAACACATTTAGAGGAAAGTTTTAACAGCATAGCTGAGACAGACTATGCTAGACAGTTATTGTAATAAAACAACCTGTTAGTAGATTACAGAAAATGTAAAAATCATGTTACAGTATGTTTTGTGTGACAGCACAAAGCAGATGAAAGGAATGACCCCACAGAGTCAGGAAACGTGAGGCCCCTGATGTGCGCAGCGGCTGCGGCTGTGCAGTACTGCGGGGCAGGACAGCTCCCGGCTCCGCTCCCGCCTGGACAGCTCAGCCTGGCCGCAGGGCTCCGAAAAATATGTGCCCTTTACATCTGTCAGCTCATATCTCCATACTCTATCATGTCTAGTGTGCTAGTCTATATTAACTGGCATTACTCTTTTTAGAAAGAAGCATTTATAATAATGACTCTCGTTTTAGTCTCGACTCTAGCCAAGCAGATGTTAAAGAGGTTGGACTGGCACAACTGGTCCCCTACCAAAAGGAGTAAGCCCCTTTCGAGATACTTGGGGATAAAATAATGTTCCAGGCCCCTGAATGCTGAAAGCCCTCCCTTCAGTCTCGCCGGATTAAAGCAGGCCTTGCCAATGCAGCACAGCAGAAAGCTTACGGCATTATCTTTCCTAGGAGTAAACGAAGGCACAGGAACTCATTACAGTATGGAGCAGTACACACCAAGAGGGACTCCTGATGTGATATTCTATTTTTCTTTGTTTAATCAAGATGGTTAATACCAATATTGCTGCAACATGACAGGACAACACTGATGACGTGACTTATTAGCCTTTATTATAATTATGAAGGAATCATATTAGCATGAAGTCTCAAGAAGGCTACTTCGGGATTTTTTTGAGTTTTCAAGAAATAACAAGAAATAAGTTTTTAAATGGTTTCTTCAAAGAAACAATCAATGGTATGGGGATCAAAGTACACTGAATTTATTGACGGTAAAACAACAGCTGTAGTTTTTTGCTTCAGATTCACTCTTTTTTGTATTCTACTCTTTTGGTACAAGCAAGCTGAATTTTTCTTATGGGTTCCATTAGGAACCGTTGCAAAAATGTGTTACTGAAAAACTGTGAGAATTACAAGGCCTCTCCCCCAATACACAAGATAAATCACACTGATTCAGTCGCTATATCATTTTGTGCTTGCAGCAATTAGGGACAGCTTGGAGATGTTCACCAGAAAATGTCACAATGCAAGCTTTAATAGACTTCATTCGGTTCAAAATTTGAGTGCTCCATTCCCTTTGACTGCAACATTAAATAATGTCTAAAAAGCCAAATAATAAAAACTTCCTTCTTGCTAAGGAGCATATTTAAGGGGCAATCGAGGCTAATACAAATAGAAATACACTTGGGAAAACCTGTGGTTTGTCATTCTTTCTTTCCGGTTCAAACCCCTAAAAAATTCTGCAACGGAGGTGCAGGCCCCTGCATAGTGAAATTAAGCTTGATAATAGCCTTGTTTCCTTGCACAGTCACCATTTTTCATGAAGCATTCAGAAGCAGCCCATAGCCCATCCCCAGACTAAAACCACCGGCCTATAGGCTGACTATATTGTCAGGAGTACTATACACACCCACAACACCAACACACCCATGCTAAGTTTAAGAATGGCTTTGGCATCAAGCTAGTATACGAATTGCAGCAACACAGTGTTTCAAGCTAATTTATGCGATTAAACTGAGCTTTGCACCACAGAGCGCAGAGAAGTAACATTTTCTTCTCAACTGTTTCTCTGTTTCTGTTATTTTATGAAGAGCAATTACAACACTTATTCTGTCTCAGACAGAGAGTCCATGTAATTATTGCTCTGCTTCCAACAGTGGCTGTGAACAGACTGCTAGGGAAAGTGATATTTTTGAAAGTTCTCCAAAATCATTGGTTTAACATGTAGCAAAAGCCAGAAAAAAGAACATAATGTTGGTTATTACCAGCAAACTATTAGCAGCAAGAACTGTGATTTTATTTATAAAGAAATCCCTAGTGTGCCAACGTCTGGAGTGGTGTGCCATTCTCATCTTCTCACCTCAGCAAGGACAGAGCTAGAAAAGGGACAGAAAAGCGTAACTAAAGTGATTATAGGAATGAAGCAGCTGAATTGCAAGAAGCAAGCCAAGACAGCTGGAACACTTCAGTTTGGAAAGGAAAAGCCTGGGGGATAAAACTGAAGTTTACAAAATCAAAAATATAACAGAGGATTTAACTGGAGCACAAAATTACACAAGACTGGAACAAAATGAAAAACTGGTTTAAAACAGGTTAGAGAATAAGTACTTCTTTACATGGTGGCTAATGAAGTTGCTGAAAGTATTATATTAATAAAATAATTAAGAGAAATTCACCAATAATAATGATATTAAAGGGAGCAGGCAGGGAGGTACCCTCTAACATCCGTAATTCAGGGACTGGAAAGCAGGGAAGCACTGGAGAAACAGCCCACAGAGAAGAGGCCAGGCTTGCATCCTTTCCCTAAACAGTACCTCCCTCCTCTTGCCATTAGCAGATACAGAACACTAGGCAAAGCGGACCATTAGCAGGACATTTCTCACATTCCCTGAATGTCCCAGCTCAATGTATCTCAAACATGATCTCAAGATCTTTACAATTCTTCATTCTGATTTGACCTTATCTTTAAGTCACAATAGTAACAACAGGCTTTCTCATCTTACTGCTAGTCTTCTGTTCTAGATCATTTAAGAAAATACTGAACTGCACAGATCCTGAAAGCCTACCACTGATAATCTACTTCCATTCCAAGAGGTGACCATCTGCTTCCTCCAACCACCCAACAAAACCAAACCCCACTATCTCCACACCTCTGTAAGCCAAGTCCCAGAAGTCTTCAATCAAGTTGGTTTAATTGATTCTTTTAATATCCTAAATTCCACCTTTCAAAGTGAAAAAAACACTTGGTACACACCCCGTTGTTCACACTGTTATCCTACGAGACTTGCATACTTGCTTTGGCTTCATTTTTCCTCCTTACAGTTAGATCTTCAAAGGTCCTCAGAACTTACCAGAACCTATTCTAAAATAAAATTAATTTCTGTTGCTATGTATTTAGTATAATTGGAATCCCTGGCCACATCCAAATGAGCCACTGAAGTGCAAGTCCATAGTTCTTTCAAACAAAGCAAATTTAAGGGTAAGGATCTCTATTTTCTTAAAGAAAAAAGCCTGTCAAGTCTGGCTCACAACTCCTTCATAGAAAGACTATATAAAGCCTCGGCTTTATATTGTTTAACAAGAACAATTAAATTAAATACTGTCAGGAAGAGCATTCAAGGATGAAAACATATGATTATTCTTTCTGTTCTCAGCGTACAACACAGCGTATCTACCTGCGAGGATTCCCAAGCACTTCAAAAATACAAATAAACCTAATCTGCACAAATCTCTCATGAAAATTGGGATAGGCTGACAGTGAGACTTGCCTAATATTTTGAATTTCCATCAGTTTTAGTCATATCACAGAATATCAAGTAAGGAAACTCCTTAGGCAGGGTGGCAGGATAGAGAACAAACTGCAGTGAACTTAAAAGTCTTGTATAAACTAAAGACAAAAAAAGACACAGTGTGGGGTTGAAATCCCACCAGGAAAAGTTCTCCAAATAAAGCTTGGACAAATATCAGTGGAAACGTGTTGAGATTTTTTTAATAGGAGAAAATTATTATGTATAAGTCCAACTAAGGTTTTGGGGGATAATGGTAACAGTAATAAGGTACCATTATAACAAAGAAAATGCAAGTCTGAAAGCTTGCCTGCCTGGATATTGAAGAGAAACAGGTTAACTAAATTGTTTGCAAGACAACAGACTTTCTTGCAGCTGAGAAAAGCAGTACTAATATGTGAGCAATTTCCATTATTTTCATGGTATGTCGTCTTATTCTCATTTTCTTCACACCAAATTTTAGACTAGTAAGAAAAGGCCAAATATTTCAAAGCCACCAAAGAAAGGAGTCTTCAAAACTAAAAATCTTCTACTCATTGTTCAGTATGCTATTTTTCTGGCATTTAGTTAAGTGACAGACCACTCAAAATATGCATTCTTGATCTGTCTAAATATTTAAAGTAACAGACTAACATACAAACACATCCAGAGTATTTCACACTCAGCTATACTAAATTAGGCAAATTTTGTTGTCATAGAACATTTTAGTATATATTACAATACATCTTATGCAAGGGGTATTTGTTTTCATACTTAAATCTTTAATTATCTTGATTTTAAAATTTTTATTTCTAATATAAGTACCTTCCTGGATTCTGCTACCAATTATTTGTCAACTAAAGGCCAAAACCATATATATTGCTAAAAAATATAGTCTTACCTCCATTGCTAATGCTGCTGTTTGCTGGTCATAATGATTCAGAAGATTAGGCATAAAGGTGGTATTGTAAGGCAGATCCTGGCACATCCGCAAGATGATGGGCTCACAAGAAAATAAACTGTGCCCTCTTGTGTGCCCCATCAAAACATCCAAAAGCCAAAGGTAACAGAACATCCAGCTAACAGCCATCCTTCCACGCTGGGAATGGGGCCAGTTACTGAGCCCAGTCAGAAACCTCGCTCAGCTCCTCATGTGCCTTCAGATTTCACTTCAACGGCAATATTTTCAGTCCTTTTTTAAGGTTCTTCAGAACTGGAATACTCTTTGTATGCAACATGGTTAGCTCCATCCAGAAGTGATGTATTCGAGACAGATGTGTGAGAAATCTTGCTTTTTCTTTTCTCAGTACTATATAGCACGTATTAGGTGAAGGTATTAAAATGTTTAACCACATTCCCATACAATTGACCCCATCGTGACAGAACAGCAGTCGAGTTACGCTCTTCTTTTGTTAGGTAACCTAGAATAAAAAACACAACAAACAGAATACAGTAAAAAGCCTTGTAATCGATTAAAATGTTTTAGCGGTAAGTAGCCTGTCAGACAAATTGCTTCAAGGTCTCACGTGCAGGACTAGAGGGTCCCTTGACAAGTTTTAATCTTGGTTTCAGACTATTTCTGACAGAAAAAAAAGCTGATAAGCTGTAAAACTCAAGATGGTGAAAAAGATGACTGTATTTACACCGATGAAAATATTTTTAGAAAACGCCACACTTGAAATTTAACCATGTGAGCATTACAACTGTTGACCACACTGAAACCAAGCTCTTTATGACTCAGCATCTCCACTGGTACATTCACAGCGATAGCATCTCTTTGGTTGCATGGCCTCATAACTTCTGCTGAATAATTATAAAACAAAAACAAAACAGTCACCACCACCAATACACAAGTCCCAACCTGCAGTACTGAGGACTACTGTTCTGTCCAACAAGCTACAAATATATAATTCCTGTCCTGTTGTAAAGGGCTTTTTTGTCATCTCTAACCCATTTTACTTGCACGCGTATCTCGTATCTTCCTCTCCAGAGACCATCAAAACAGCCACAAAAAAGCAAGAAGACAGCATTCTTTGACCACCCCTTTCTCCACATGCTCTTGAAGATGAAAACTGCAAAGGTAGCTAGGTATGGTTGTTCTGCCAGTTCCACTCTACCTATAGAGCCAATTCAAACAGTAATCATTCCCCAGGGCTGGATCTGCTTTTTCTCAGAACTAAGGGGTTGGAGTGGAACAAGCAGAACGGGGACTCAGCATATCGTGCTCATCGACTGGAGAAACAGACTCTGAAATTGGAGGCAAAAGCACGGAAAAAGTTGCCAGAGACGTAAGAGTACAAGGAGGCCCTTTTCTTAGAACAATTTTGTCTTACAGTGTCTAACCAACTGCTTAAAAAAAAGTTATGGTTTGCATTGAAGGACAACAGAAATTCTGTTTGAACAAGAAAACCCCAATAATCCCAACAGTAGGCAATCACAAATTTGAACAGACTTCCAATCTTGAGAGAGTAATGTTTTTTCTTACGTATTCAGGAAGGGAAATAAATTCTACACCTCTGAGAGAGAAAAAGTTTTTCCTTTCTCCCTAATGCAAAGCTAGTGAGAGATACAAAAGAGTTAATTACCAGACTTTGGCTGTTATCAGCCGATCAAGAAAGTTATTCATGCACACTTTTGTTTACATAGGCCCATCTTATGGTCAGAAAAATTAAATACCATATACATCTTTAAACCCTCATATACTTTGCGGGTTGGACTAGATAATCTTGACAGGTTCCTTCCAACCTAAAAAATTCTGTGCTTCCCTTTAAGACCATGTGCGGCAATGTTTTTGGCTGTAGCTGTTAAAGAGAGGCTGGTAAAAACAAACATGCAAATAGGAAAAAGACCAAGATGCTAAACATAACTATGTTAAATTGAGTTCATTGACAACTCGCTTTCACAGGCTGCTTACTCTCTCACAGCTATTGATGGGGAATCCATGTTTGAAGCAGCACTGAAGTATATAAAGAACACAAATAGTAAAACTGATCCAAACCCAGGAAAAATAAAACATGACAAAATACAAACAGAAAGAGAATTATCTACACCTTAAGGTAGGTGGTAGAACAAATCAACATAGCTCAAATCACAGCATCTTCTTTATATTCTGTGAAGAGCTGTCAACACACTGAATTTAAAAGATCAAAATTAGCCACAATATTTAAGACGTGCCACATCTAACAACACCTGATTTCAGTCCAGTTTCGAGTTCATATGGCCTTGAAAAGCTATGTCCTTCTGATCTAAGAAAGCCATTTCTCAGATTTATTTTTCAAGAATTTGGTGCCTCTTTAAAAAAAAAACAACCCAAGGACCTGAACTATCCCATCTTCTAGGCCAGCAGTACTTAATCCTAAAGGTATCTGCATATCCTGACCAAAAGATTACAAGTTATAGACAGACAAAATCAATTCCTACTTAGTTTTGTACAAGGTCCCCTTTAATCCAGCCTTTTGATTTTGACATTTTACTAATAGTTTCCCTTTTCAGTTCATTGTCATATCCAAAACACTGGCTTCAAGCAATATTTTTTTTTCCCCAAACACTTTGACCACCAATTCCAAAATACTTTATTCAACAACTTCAGCAAAGTCAACTTGTAGTGTGGATTAGTAATTGACTTTTTAGCCTGATCCCTATAATTGAGGTGCCGTTCCAGCAGTGATCAGTAGATAAAGCTCTTCAGAAGCAACAAAACCGTGCTCACACCAGGTATTGGGTTAAAGTTGGAATCAAAAACATTGGGCAAATCCATGTCAGGATCTAGAGTCTTGAGAAAAACTCTCCAAGAACACTTCACCCAAATCTTCATATTAATGACATTTGAAGTAGAGACTCCAAACCAATCCACTCATCTTCCAACTTCCCCACAACCTCAAACGGAAAAAAACATGCAAAAACCCAGACTCAGTAAGCCATGAAAAGTTTTAACTGTGCAAAATCAGAAAAAGATTGATGATGTGCTTTCAGGACTTCTCTGTTATACGTTTGAGATCTTATTACTATATAGTATCAGAAAGGAAATGAAGAATATATTTACTAGAGCCAGAAAAGAACGTCAGATTATACAGCCTAGTCGTGCAGTGCCCTTTCATAGGAGAAAAAGAAAAACAAAAACAAATTAGATGAAATTAAGAAAAAAGACAACCATATAATTGCGAAAGGAGACGAAAGTTTTGCCAACAAGCATATAGATGACCTATTAATTGGTGCAGACAGATGAATGCTGTAATTAGCAATCTTTAGTGTCAAGATAGTTTCTTACCACAGATCCAGTTCTGTATACTCTTTGTTAAGCCTCTACATATGAAATTTTGTGGTTATTTTTACATGTATATAAAAACAAAACAAAGCAAAACACTTCAGTGACACTGGGGATAAAAGAGGAGGAGGCAATACCTACCCATCTACCCCAAGGCACTGCAAAAATAACTGCGGGCAAAAGGGGTAGGAAACAGCGAGTTTGTTAGTGTGGTTATGGATTTATACATTATTTATAATCATAAGAAGCCCAACCAATTCCTGCTGTAAAGGATAAATGAAGGCATGCATAGACAACTATAATAAAGAGTGAAAATCATTAAATGAAAGGCTTAACTCCCACAAGTGAAATTTTTTTCTTCAAATAAATTTCAAAGTTACGAAGGGGGCAATAAGAGGGGGGCAATGAGAAAAAGTTAATCAGACTTTAGAAAGTAAGTATGTAGGTGGATTAATTAATGGTTATCTGTCCCAGACAAATGAGGTGATAAAACAAACTAGACTCCTCCTGTACAAGTAAGAAGACAAGAGAAGGATGTCACCTTAGTCACTCCCCACCCAATTCTGATCACGGAGAAAGGAAAGGAACTCATTCATTGCATACAAACATTGGCAGCATTTCCCCAACCCTTTCCCACCCACATGAAGGCACAAAAGGAGAATAAATTATTCTCCCAACTCCATTTTAATTAGTCAGTGGGAAAGAAACTCCAGTGCTATACTCCCCTGTTCCACTTCTGTTACGTACGAAAGGAGAACCACAATATAATCCCCCACATCCTCTATTTCAATTAGGAGACCATGGAGGAAAGAGGCCACATGCCACACTCTCCCACTCTTAGCTGCACAGAATCACAGAATGTTAGGGATTGGAAGGGACCTTGAAAGATCATCTAGTCCAATCCCCCTGCCGGAGCAGGAACACCTAAATCAGATCGCACAGGAACGCATCCAGGCGGGTTTTGAATGTCTCCAGAGAAGGAGACTCCACAACCTNCCACATCCTCTATTTCAATTAGGAGACCATGGAGGAAAGAGGCCACATGCCACACTCTCCCACTCTTCCCTGCTCCTCCTCACTATACTACAGGGCAGAATGATGAAAGACGCAGAATATCTCTTCTTCTCCTCTCCCTCCACACACTGACACCATGACAATCCCTGCTCCACTCCCCACAGGGAGGATGGAAAGGCACAAACCTTTTCTGTTTACATTCTCCGTGTATATGGAGGGACAGTTCCAGCATCTCTCTCCATTTGAGTTCCTATTGCATGGCAAGCTAAAGGAACTGGAAGGAGAGCTAGCTATCATCCCTTAGATTGGAAGAGGAGGTAGGGTGCAGACTGAACTAGTATCCCATTTCTCCTTGAATACTCACTGTGTTTTAAAGGCAAAATGAACAAGCATGCACATGGGACTAGCATCCTCTTGGATTCCTAATGCTAAGGAAAAGGAAGGATATATGTGTACATAAGATCAGCACCCCTTCCCCCTGGGTTCCCATTGCATTGCAAAAGGAAAAGGAAAGTGTGGATAGAGCTAGCATCCCCTTGGATCCCTCTTGCACTGCAAAGGGAAAAGAGCGAGGGAGGTGTGCATGGGACTAGCATCCCTCTCCTCCCAGGTCACTGCTACGGCACTGCAAAGAGAAAGGAAGCGTGGGAATAGCAACCTCTTGGGTCCCCAACGAACCGCAGAAGAAAAGGTGTGTGCATGTGGAGGGAGGAATCACAGAATCATACGAAAAGGACCTTAAAGATCATCTAGTTTCAACCCCGTTGCTGTGGGCAGGTGCCACCTCCTCCTCCTCGGGTCCCTGGCAAAGGGAAAGAGGGGCTTTGCAGCCCTTTCCTTTGGATCCAGCGCTGCAAGGGGAAAAGCGGGGAGGGCGCACATGGACCAACATCCCCCGGGCTCCCCGGGCACTGCGAAGGGAGGGCTGGAGAGCACCTGAGCCCCGCATCCCCCCGCCCTGGGTCCCTAATGGAAAGGGAGGGGAAACGCCTGGGACGAGCATCCCCTTCTGCTGCCTCGCCAGCACACTGGCAGGGGCAGGGGGAGCGGCAAGGGACGGGACCAGCATCTCCCGGACCCCGGGCGCTGCTGAGGGCGCGGGGGCGGATCCAGCACCTCCATGGCGTTCAGTAGATGAGAGGACTAGCATCCCCCGCCCTTTGCGAGCCCTCCGCATCTGAGAGAGGGGGATTTCACCCTCGGCTCCGCTCCCTCCCTCTCGCCCAGAGGACGCTTCATGGCCGCCCCCCACAGCGCCGTCTCCGGGAGCGGGTGTCTCTGCCCCTGGCGAGCGAAGCGGCCGCTGTGGGGGTGAAACAACGACATCCCTGAGGGAAAACCCTTCCTCATCTTCACATCCCCCCCCAGCTCCGCGCCGCCCGGACCCCAGGTCCCCGCCGTTACCTCAGCGCAGGGGTCCCGCCGCGGCGACCCCGGTTCTTCCCTCAGGTGGCGGCGGCGGAGGCAGCGACCGCGCCTCCTCGCGCCCGACCCCGCCGCAGCGCCGGCCCCGCCCCGCGCCTCCGCCCCGCCCTCCTCGCACCGTCACGCCTTGCCGCGCCCCGCCCCTCTGCTTGCCGAAGCCAACGAGCCAATCAGAACGGGCCGAGCAGGTTGCTAGGTAGATGGGAACCTGCAACTGTTAGGCCGTGCCGCCCACCTCTGGTAGGAGCTGATTGGCTGGAGCCCTCCGGGGCGGAGGTGGGAAGCGGCCTTGCGGGAGGAGGAGGCCGGGAGGAGGCAGGTGAGGGGGGGGCCGGCCGAGTCTGAGGGGACAGGGGCGGGTGGATTCTCTGGGGGAGCGTGGGGAGGGGACAGAACTGCGGGGGAGCGGGAGGGGGACAGATGCTGTGGGACACTGAGGGGACAAACGCAGCCTGTTATGGGGAGGGGATAGAAATAATAGAATCCCAGAGCGGTTTGTGTGGGAAGGGGCCTTAAAGCCCACCCAGTGCCACCCCCGGCCACGGGTAGGGACACCTCCCACCAGCCCAGCTTGCCCAAAGCCTCATCCAGCCTGGCCTTGAACCCCTCCAGGGATGGGGCACCCACAGCTTCTCTGGGCACCCTGGGCCACTGCCTCACCCCCCGCACAGGGAAACATTTCTTCCTCCCATCTCATCTCCATCTCCCCTCTTCCAGCTTCAGACCGTTCCCCTCGTCCTGTCCCTGCACCCCCTGATCCAGAGCCCCCCCATCTCTCCTGTAGCCCCCTTTCAGCACTGGAAGGTGCTGGAAGGTCTCTCCGGAGCCTTCTCTTCTCCAGGCTGCACACCCCCAACTCTCTGAGCCTGTCCTCGCACGGGAGCTGCTCCAGCCTCGGACCATCTCCGGGGCCAGAGGGACAGGGGAGAGAGGGGGGAGTACGAACTCCGTGGGGTATGTGCAGGGGGTGACAGATTCAGTAGGATGCAGGGAGGGAGCCTGAGGGGAGGATGGAAGACCCCCGTGTGCACCAAGCAGGGCCTGTGCTGTGAGGAGGGGGGTCTGCAGTGCGGCCAGGGGGGAAGGTTTCAGCATCACAGTGGGGGACACTGAGGCACAAAGATCCTGGGGTCTGCCCATCGGCCAGCGCTGTCAGGCCTCAGGCTCAAAGGGATTGTTGTTGGGACCCAGGAGAGATTTCAGTTTTTTAATCACTTAAGGTTTGTTAGATTTACCCTTGAAGACAGGAACATCCTGGAATGTTTGGGGTAGTCAGCCAAGTTAGTGATTAGCATAATCCAAAATTTTAACACTAAAAATCACACCTCTGAGCGTCAGGATAACCCTCCTGAAGTGGGACCCCCACTTATGGAGCATGTGGAGTAAATATAAGGAACACTGTGCTTTTAAATCGAAGCAAGAAAAGAACGAACCAACTGCAGTTAAGAGTGGAACGAGTACTTAGAAATGTTAATGCTCAAAGGGACGGGGCATAAAGACACCGTGCAAAGAGTATAAACTTGGTAAATGGGTGGGAAAAGCGCTGGTATCTATGGATACAGGTGCTGAGCAGCTGGAGTTTGCTGCTGCCTTTCAAAGTGGGGCAGGGAATATTCCCTAGGGATAAAAGGGGCCTTACTGTTGTCTTATTTAAGGGGAGAAAAGGTGTTAGGGATCAGTACAGATCAGTGCTGTGACAGCTCCTGGGAGGACATTGGCTCTGCAGGACACAAGGAGACTGATGTGGAGCAGGAGTGGGAGTCAGTGCCTCTGGGCTGTGAGGAGATCCTGGAGAACATCCGTAACAAGGACACAGAGGAGAGCTGTCAGGTATTGACACTGCCAGGGAGGGGAGATCACTGGGTTTACTGGAGACCAAAGAGGGTACTGGTCCTTTGGAGCTGCATGATGCTGTGGGGAAAAAGGGATGGGATAGGATAGGATAGGATAGGACAGGACAGGATAGGATAGGACAGGATAGGATAGGACAGGATAGGACGGGACAGGATAGGATGGGATAGGATAGGATGGGATGGTATAGGATGGGATGGGATAGGATGGGATAGGATAGTTCTAGTTGGAAGGGACCTACAACAATCATCTAGTCCAACCGTCTGACCAGTTCTGGGCTGACCAAATGTCAAAACATATTATTGCATAGTGCAAATGCCTCTTAAACACTGCCAGGCGTGGACCACCCCTGCAGGAAACCTGTTCCAATGTTTGACCACCCTCTTGGTAAAGAAATGCTTCCTGATATNAAGGGAGTGGTATCACCTCCACCACCTTTATTGATGCTGTGCAATAAAAAACACTTTCCTGTCTGAGCTTGAGATCAATTCAGTTAAATTCTGTTTATTTGCAACTGAACTCCGCAACTGTGCCATCGTCTTCACACGGATTAATGTGATTAGGCTTTTTCTCTGCAAAATGCATCCTTAAACCTCTGAGTACTCCAGGCTCTGTTGAACCACAAAGGCTTACTGCCTCAGAGGTGTGGTGAAAAACACTAATAAAGTGGGTCTGCTTCTACAGTTCTTGTTTGGGGTATGGTTTGAACAAACCTCTGGAATGCCATTACAGAGGGTTAAGCAGAGATTAACCCAGTTAAGGAAGTTATTCCAATGCCCTTAGTTAATATGATATGTTCAATATGTGTTGTTAATATTTCTTAAATGCAAAAACTTTTTTAAACCAAAGGCTTGACCCATCTTGTACTGAAATCAGTGAAAGTATTTCCATTGGCTTTGATCAGTTTTGGAATTGTCTCTCTGTTAGACAATCCCATTCGTCTTTCCAGCCGTGTGAAATTCATGTATATCTTCTTCGTACATCTCAAAAAGCACAAATCTCCTGGATCCCCACTCAGTATATCACATTCAAACTGTGAACCATTCCTAGGTCCTCTCTGGCTCTCGTAACCCAGGCAGTTTTGCTCCTTTTTAACATTTGCGCTCTCCCAGGCTCGGCTGTTCTCTGCAAACTGTGTAAGATGACCGCTTTGAAAGAACTGGAGACCTCTGACCAGCTTGCTGTGAAGTTAATCAAACACAACCAGCTTGAAAATATTGTATACACTCATCAAACTTCATCTCTCCCCAGTCTTTCCCTCAAGTCTCTTTTGCACTGGTATTTATTATGCCTGCCACCTGCTCCCACACTGCCTTTTTTATTGTTCCTAGGAGAAGGATATTAGGTATTTTTTTATTGTTCCTAAAACAAGGATATAAGGGTTTTTTTTATTGGCATCATGTGTCAATAGCTTCTCCTCTCTGGGTAGTGAACCAGCAGTTTCCTTGTATGTATTTAAAGCTTGATTTCTTGTTAACCTCCTCTCGCATCTCTTGCTGGTTGAATGTTTTCAGATCAGCTGAGCTTGATGAATTGCATCCCAGGATATGTGAAGAACAAGCTGGAGCAATCTCTGGAATGTTATTTTGGGCAACCGGTCCAAAGATAACGACTATTGCAGAAGAAAAGTGGGGCCCTGGCTAAGCAGCAAAACAATTGGTGCTGTGCACGGTACACCAGCTGCTTTTCAATGCACGCTGAGCAAGCTGCTGCAGCCACCTCGGTATCATGTCGTAGATTAACTGTGATCAGAGTTACTCTAGACTCTTGAAGAAGCAGGATTAGCTGTTAATCCTGCCAGGGGTGGGGGATTCAGGGTGAAGACAGGAAGGGCGGGGGTTTTTTTGGGAGAAGAGACAGCTAAACTGTGTTGGTAAACCAAGTCTCTTCTCAGAAGGCCTGTAAAGAGCTTGCAGTCAAATTTTAGGCTAGCTGCGTGTTACAGGTACGATGCTTCTAGATTTTTGAATGCTGCTGGCTCCTCTGATGCATCCCATGAAATTCAAGGCCACCTAATAAGTAAATGTACCGAGTCCCAGCGTGTGCAGCATGCCTTTGAGGAATCCAAGGAAAACACGTGTTCTAGGTGACACTGCGCAGTCCTGCCTTCACTAAAGAATTTATCCTGTGAACACACGCCACTGAGGCTGGGCTTGGGGTTGCCTCCCTCCCCTCATGGGGATTTGGCGGGTGGCTGGGGAGACGAGGAGCAGAGCGGATGGTGGTTGTGGATATCGAGGGAGGGCTGGCGGGCTGGCACATCGTGTACAAAGTTAGAATTTTTGCCTGATGGTACCTGTCTTTGCAGCACATCGTGCTCGAGCGTCAAGTGCAATTGAGGCAGTTTTATGGTGTGCGCAGCTGGGGATACAACTTCTGCCAGATGCGGTGTGAGCCCCATTTTTGGCACAGAAGGAGCACAAGAAGGTCCAGAGGCACGACTGTCTCTTTGGGCTACAAGTTGTTATCACTACAGCTCATGGAGGTGCTTTGGGAACCCAGTTGTGTCTGCGTGGGGAAACTGGAGCATGAATCTGGGGTTGGGAGTGTGCTGCAGTGACAAGTGATGCTTTTGTGACTAATGTGGAAGGTTGTCCCTGAAAAACAGGACATGGTTGCCTGAACCTGTTTTTTTGGCAGCGGAGCAGTTTCCTTAGCTTGTAATGTTGTATTTCTGTGCATTGAGAAGGGCAGGGGCCTTGCAGGAGAACAAAACGAAACAAAACCAACCCAGTAAGTGATCCCGTCGTAACGCATATCCCAAATGCACCTACTCAGTTGCACAAGAAGCTTCTAACATTGGCCAACTCCAGAATGTGAGGCTTTGAAACCGTAGTAAGTCTTTTAGCTTTCAGTGGCTTCTACGTGAGAAATTAAAATTGCAGAGTGCAGACAATAAGTTATTTAAAGATCTCTATTAAAAAGAAGTAGAAAGAACTCAGACTCTTGTAATTAAATTATTTTCTAACTGTGGACCGTCATGAGATACAAAGATATAAAAGATTTTTTACTTTTTCTTTATACTTGTTTGATTCTATAATATCTTAAGAGAGAAAGGGAGGAAAAACTAATCAAAAAGGTGATGTGCCCAGGCATCCTGCAATGGGTTCTGAAGACTCATCTTCCATTGCTACAGACTGGAATTTTGTCTGGGTAAGGAATGGGGGACTGGGCTTTCCTGAGGATGTGTGTTGTGAGCCTCAGAGCTCTGTTAGCTGGAAGGGTCCATTTGCTGGGTGGTTTTGAGGTGCTTGGGTTCAGGGTAGGCTGGCAACACAATACTGGAGTTACTCAGTGGAATTACCTTTTCTTTTGTTCCAAAAGTCCTATTATTCACCCTGCCACCATGGAGCTTTAAAGCAATCTGAAGTGTTTACGGAAAAATTGCCTAAGAACTATAGACAGGGAACGGAGATATTTTTTTAGTGTAGTAAAGAAATGACTTGGTTTTCAGGCTACTGACACTTAAACCTCCAGTCTGGAAATTGGATGCCTGAGGTAAGCAATGACATTATCCTGCTGAATCCAGCTGCAGGATAGAAGATGAAGGGAAAAAAAGCTTTTCCTATGTTTGGGCAAAAATTTATGAAGTGGCTTTGTCTGGATGTGGTCCGGTTATTTGGTGTCACAAAAGGGAAGGAAAAATTTTGTTCAATGCGCAATTTGCTTCACGTAGAAATTTTTGTTTAAAGGAGCAGCACAGTCAGTCCAAATGTCAAAACCAATCTGCCTGAACAAGGGACCCTGAGAGATTTCAGCCAATTCTGAAGCATTCTGGATTTCATTCTTTCAGTTAAGTGTTATAGAAACAAATTGCCCCTTTGAGACCTGGCATTATATGCCCATCAAAATCAGTAAAAACCTGCCTAGGGCCACTGAAGTAGATGCACAAGTTATCTGCAATTTTCAGTGCCAGCAACTGGAAAGAGAAATGTCATGTACGTTCTGGCTCACTGCAAATACCCTGTTGTGATCATTCATGCAGGAAAAATCAAAGGCATATTCAATAACATTTGTGATGAGGAAGACCTGCTTAATTATTATTTATTTATAGGACATTAGTGCACAGAGTTTCCATCAGGAAATCTGCCCTTCACTGTCACGGTTACTGTCGGTACATAAAATAAAAAGCTTTATCCTAACTGACTTTCAAATAATTGCTATGCTATGAAATAATTGGATTCCTCCTTAAAATTATTTGCTTTTCACTAACATGCTGTAATGGAGTAACACAGAGATAAGGCTTTGATTGAGGCTTTGAGCAACCTGGGCTGGTGGGAGGTGTCCCTGCCCATGGCAGTGAGTTGGAACTCGATGATCTTGAAGGACCCTTCCAGCCCAAACCGTTCCATGATTCTATGATTCTATGATAATGTTGTTCTTTGTTCTGTTCAATTCTTGTAGCCATTGGTGCTGACAAGACATCAGAGGACCCCCCATCTCCCATACCTATGGCATTTGCACCTCCTAGAAACATGAATGGCCCCAAGCTACAGACCAAGATGAGCACATGGACTCCACTGAACCATCAACTCATGAATGACAAGGTAAGTTCTGGGCGAATGGGTCAAATTCATAGAATTACTGAATTGGTGAGGTTGGAAGGGACTTCTGAAAATCATCTAGTCCAACCCATCAAGCCAGAGTCAATTAGAGCATTTGCTAAGGATCTTGTCTGGTCAGATTTTGAATATTCTCAAATCCTAAGGGACGTTCTCTGATTCAGTTCCCAAATTCTCAAGTCGCAGAAAAATTTAACTTATGTTTTTGCCCATGTAGATCGTGAGTAATGGAATAAGAACTTAAAGATTTTGTTTAGAAGTCTGTGTATATCTATATATAGATATAAAACCTAATATGTTATGTAAAAACTGAAAGTTCTAAAGTATATTGTTTAAAGCGTGTAAGTATTTAGTTCAAGTATTGTTATTTTGACAAATCAGTTGTTTTTAAACAAAAAATGTGTATTCACTTCTTAGTGAAAGTTACCAAATCATTCTTTTTCTGCACCAGAAGGCTTCAGTTTAACCCCAGAGCCAACTGAGTGTCAGTGCAAGTTTCTGCGCGGCCGGTGTGCTCCACAGGACAGACCTTAGTAGCCATGTCCTGGCTTTTCTGCTAAGCCTGGCGGAGATGAGGTTAGCTTGATATTTTGGAAACTGAAGCAATGCACTCAATTTATAAATAACCAGATGCATTTCCTAACCTCCCACGTTGTATACTTCATCTGGGATCTGCTAACGTAACTGAGGGGGTTTTGGCTCATGTATCACCAGGAGCATATTCCTCCCTCAGAATGAATTTTAAATTTCTGTTGATGATTCATAGAATTTAATCCAAAGTCGGACATTACATCATGTAGTCTGGCTTCCTGGATTTCTTGGGCCCTCTTGTTTCATACAGTTCCCCCCTTCTTGAGCTCAGTAACTACAATTTGGCTAAAATATTTCTTCCATGAAGGTGTCCAAACTTCCTTTGAAGTTATCAGGAAATTAACATTTCATCACTTCCTTAATAATTTTCTCATGATTATTCCCCTATACCGTTAAAAGATGAAACCTTGTCTCCTGTCTGAATACCTCTAGCATTAGCTTCCATCATTTAAATCTTCCTCTGCTAGCTTATTAAACTCTTCTGTAACCAGTATTTTTTCCTTGTGGAAGGACTTTTACCCTGCTTCAAGCCAACACTTGAACTTTTTTTGATAAACTAAACAGATTGAGCTCTTTGAAGTCCTTTTTGGCATATTCTCCAGCCTTTGAATCATTTCAGTGTCTGATTCGTACACTCTTTAACATCTCTACAGATGCACATCACTGTGCAATAAAGTGTGATCTAACTGGAAATAAGTACGTAGGTAAAACCACTCTTTTCCCCCTTCTTACTCCTCTGCTCCTTAGGCAGTCTGATGTTGCATTGGACTGCAAAAAAACTTTTAGGAGCTTATACTGGATGCCAACATTTAATGCTGTTCCAGGTAGGAAAGAACCTACCGTGATCTCCCAGACCTGTGCTCAGGGATGGAATTAATGATAAAAAGTGCTTGCTTGTTTCTGATCCAGGTTTTAAAGCATTGACCTGCCTGAAACTCCTTTTTGTGTGTCACCAAACTGCTCTGCAGTGTTATCAGAAAAAAAATTGTTGCAACAAAAATATTGCTTACGGCTGAAATCAGGAGAAAATCCAATTGATATGTGTAGGGAGCTAGTGAGTGAGAAGGGTCATACAGTCATATCTCTGTTCATTTCTGCACCCTTTGAGTTAAGAGAAAGCGTGAAGAGAGAAAAGAATTTATTGTAGAAGCACAGAATCATTTAGGTTGGAAAAGACCTTTAAGATCCAACTGTTAACCTAACACTGGCAAGTCCAGTAAACTCTGTCCCTCAGCACCACATCTACGGGTCTTTTAAATACCCCCAGGGATGGTGACTCAACCCCTTCCCTGGGCAGCCTCTTCCAGTGCTTGACAACCCTTTCAGGGAGGAAATTTTTCCTAATACCCAATCTAAACCTCTCCTGATTCAACTTGAGGCCATTTCCTCTCATCCAACCACTTGTTACTTGGGAATAGAGACTGACCCCCTCCTCGCCACAACCTCCTTTCAGGCAGTTGTAGAGAGCGATAAGGTCTCCCCTCAGCCTCCTTTTCTCCAGACTGAACCACCCCAGTTCCCTGAGCTGCTTCTCGCAGGACGTGTTCTCCAGACCCTTCACCAGCTTCGTTGCCCTTTGACCACGCTCCAGCACCTCAATGTCCTTCTTGTAGAGAGTATCTTATAGATAGAAGGTATGTGAAAACCAGTGAGAAGATGAAAGCATAGAGAGAAGAGAGGTGTAAGAAGGGTACTCGTTAGGAGAATAGGTAATGAGGGGCAGGAGAGATGGGAATTCAGAGCTGATCCAAGGCAGAAGCATTTAAGCTCCATCTAAACCATTGTTAGGAGCAGACCCAAGAACAGTTTGTAACATAAATTTTCTATCATTTGTCTAATTTTGGGTAATCCTGGGGGTACTCCATCATTTTGGGTAATCCTAGGGGTACTCCATTAGCAGTTCCTGTAGATTTCTCTGGATTTTCAAACATGCTCAAGACTACACCAGCCTGCATTGCTGGTAGGACCCACCTCTCTCCTGCCTGTTGTACATCCTGAGTCCTGCTGCCTCCACCTGTGCATTTCTGCCCTTACAGCAGCTGTTAGAGCAGAAGAGACTATCCAGGGTGTTACCGCTACAGGATGGGCAGGACTGATTGTTTTAAAGCCAGGCTCACCGGCAGGGAAAGACCAAAGTCAAGAAGCCAGAATTAGGAAACCTCAAATTCATGGTGAGAAAACCAGAGGTGGGGTTGTAGATATGCCAAGGTCGTGCTACAGTTAAGGATGAAGTACAGGTAGGAGATGGGGCAGCCTGCTCACCTGCAGCAAAATCAGACAGACCTCAGTGTCGGTCCTGCTGACTGCAGGGCTGTGCTGCCTTTAAGGAAGGACTGGAAGTTGGGCGATGATTTGTCTTCTGGTGCGCGGCAGCCCAGCCGTGGAGTAGAAGTGCCCCCGGTGGCATTTGCAGCAAGGGCTGGAGGGATTTATTAGGCAGCCTTGAATTTGGTTTTATTTAAAACCACCTGAAGACATGGATATGAGATGGCAGGTCTCAGGAGCAACCTAAGCCTCAGGCTACATCCCAAGCCAGCCAGTTCAGGTACGCTATAGGTATAACTCCAAGGCCTTGGAGGAGAGGACAATAAATATGGGCTTGATTAAAGCAGGGGATGATTATACCAATTTTGGGCCATTCTGTTGCTAATTAATGCTTCCAAGTGCCTGGAGTAGGGCAGAACTTTCTGACAGAGTTGGCTCAGATGTATCTCCAAGAATGCTGAAAGCAAATATGTGTCTGTCTTTGATCAAAGACCATTAACATTGCTTTTGGTTATATAAATACCTCCCTGCTTCCCTTGAATTATCCAACCCAGAACTTAGATCTTTTTGACTATTCATCACTTCCTTCTGGCAAATCCTTTTCCAAGTTCAGCTTGCTAGGTTTTGGGTTGGTTTTTTGTTTGCACTTTGCCAAGTGTCCCACGTGCAAATAAAGCAAAAAAAAAATATCTGTCAACATACAAATAAAAGAAATGTCATTTTCTACCCCTTGGGAAGAGACACTCCTGCTGAGAGAGACAGAGCTAACGCTGTCAGCTGCTGCACCAGCCGTCAGCACTGAGAATGTCTTTCTCTGCAGGAACCTTCTTTGCAGGCTGTCGTAGCAATAACGCGTTTGGAGTTGATAATCATCAAACATGGTTTCCTAGTTGTGGTTAATAGCAGTTTTTATGTGCAGTTATAAGCTGGGCTTTCTCTTCTTTGATCTGTCTTCTGGAAAAATCATCTACAGCATTTCCTCACTTCCCAGGTCACAATCCTGAGTGTAGAAGGCAGTTTTGGCGTAGTGGGAAGCCACGTGCTAGCGCTTGCAGGTCTAGCTCCCTATGGATAAAGGTCAACATCATAAATCCTCTGCTGTATGTTGATACTGATCATCTTTCTTGTTAGTTCTCACTGTAAAGTAGCCAGGGAACAAAGACTGGTCTCACTATCTTACTCCTAACAGTCTTGCTGCGTCGAGATTGAAGCCATTGCTGGGGCTTTGCGATAGCCACCGTGCTGTAGCCATTCTAGGAGCTTTCAGACACCCAAGGTCTCCAACTCGGGAATACAGAAAGTTCTAAGATAAAGAGATGAGAAGCCCAGCTTCTGGTCTGACTGAAGCACACGAGACACCACGCGTCACGGTGTGTCCAAGAGAGGAGAGCGCTATGCTGGCACATCGTGTGCGCAGTAGCTGCGAAGGAGGGAGGTGGAGATGAGAGGCAGCACGTTGCAGGTGGTCTGAGAACTGTCCTTCACACATAGCCCTCGAACTTCAGGGAGTCTTCTTCAGTCAAAGGAACCTTCCTGGAGGTTTCAGGAGTGCGTTGGTAATAACTTCCTGACACGGGTCATTGAGGAACCAACAAGGGAAGATGCTCTGCTGGACCTCATACTTAGAAAGAAGGAAGGACGCATTGGGAATGTGAAGGTCAACGTTGGCTGCAGCGAACGGGAGATGATGGAGTTCAGGATCCTGAGAGGGAAGAGCAAGACAAATGGCAGGATCACAGCGCTGGACTTCAGGAGAGCAGAGTTTGACCTCTTCAGCGATCTTTGTGGAAGAATCACATGGGATATGGTCCTGGAGAGAAGAGAGATCCAGGAAAACTGATTGATTTTCAGACTCTTCTTGGTGGCATCCAGTGAAAAGTCAAAAGGCAATAGCCACATACTGAAATACAGCAAACTCCATTTTAACATAAGAAAAAATGTTCTTAGGAGGGGCACACACTGTAACAAGTTGCACAGAAAGGTTGTGGAGCCTCTGTCCAAGAAGATATTCAAAACCCAGCTGGACGTGGCTCTGAGCAGCCTTCTTTAGTTGACCATAGAAGAGAGTTTTGACTAAATGATCTCCCCAAGTTCCTTCTAAATTGTTCTATTCAGTGATTCTGTTTATATTTTGTAGGTTGAACAGATTGTTTTTCAAGCTCTATTTTTCTTAGGACACATTGAACCCCCTTGAAGTATTCAATTTTATTTGTTTGTGTGTTTTTTATAGGTGTTCGAAGAAAGAAGAGCCCTGCTTGGAAAATGGGTAAATGTTTCCCTTTAAATATATATTTACAAACAACTAGATTTCTGAACTGATCAAGAGATTACTGTGATGGGAAGGTAAAGCTTACCATATTTTGAAAAACGGCTTCATTTTCCCGGTGTGGAAGTGAACCGTAACTGCTTTGCTTTTGAGGAAAGTGAAGGTGTAAATTCCCTCAGTGTCCACATGCTATAAGTTCTGAACTTGGGAAATCAGATTCCATCATCAGAATGATCTGAAAAGGGATAAGAAGCCCTGGGAAGAGTCTGTGAAGTCTTCAAAGACGATACTGCATGTTTAGGTGTTGCTGTTGCCTGCTAGCAGGTCTTTGAAACTGGTAATACATAGTGTGGTATCTCCCAAGTGCACACATGTGGCTCCTCGTGCTGTAATCATCGAGCACCTTGCAATCTTTTACTGAGGTTATCTTCATAGCTCCTCCATGAGACAGGAAAGTGCTGTCACTCTGTTTTGCAGATGAAAAAAATGAGACACAGAAAGACCTGAGATAGGATTTGTCTGCCCCAACCACAAATGATTGCGAGTTAGACCTTCGGGATGGGGTTTCTCCGGCCGGGTGTGTATGTCTGAAACATAATATTTAATCCTGGTTTGGTCATCACAGGCTACTTGTGCAGTCCACAGTGAGAAGGCAGAGGGTAATTCATCCCACTCAATGCAGGATAGGAGAGCAACCCTCTGGAGATGCCGAATTCTTTCCATACCTATGGAAGGAGTCATAGCTGGCTGCATGCAAGGGATACAACTCTAACTGACCCACCCGGGCAGCTGATGGCAGAGCATGCAATGGCACGAGATTTGCCATAGTCCTAAGGTCACCCCTTAAATATCGCATTGTGCTTTCTCTTTTCTAAGGCAAAATCCATTTACAGGCCGTTACGAGGAGCAGCTGTGATCTGCTCGGTGTCTGGTGCAAACAGGAATACAGACTCGGGGACGTTATTGCAATAACTGAGTGAATTCAGCTGAATGTGTCCATGGTAGGAACTGTGTGGTTGAGCCCTGTGCACTTCTTTATAAATGGACCCAAAGCACCAGTTACATGGTCACGTATCGTACGCAAGCTAAACAGAAACGCGTAAGTGATGCTCCTTATCAGCGCTCTTTGGTAAAGAGCACTTGCACAGTAACTTTGTTTGAACTGTGGTGGTTATTCTTTATGCCTAATAGGCCAATCATGGAAATTTTTTGCATATGAACTGGTCTTTACAGGCAAGTACTTTGATTTTAAGCTCAAAAGGCTTATTCATCTTTACAGGAAATTTGCGTTCCATCACTTGCTGGCATTTTGATCATAAGGAATTTCATGGGCATTAAGAAAACAAAATAATTGAATTATTATTGTCCAAAAAACACCTTTTAGCATGACAGTAACTGACAGAAACAAACACGCCTCTTGAAAATTGCTGGATGGTTTCAAATGCCCATGGGATATACCATGGCAAAAGGGCAAAAATGTTTTCATTAGAAGCCCCACTGGCAGAGCCAGGATCTGGAGACAGCCTTCCTCCAAACGCACGTAAATGTGTTGAATCATCTTCCGAAAGGTTACATTTCTGACCCTTCATATGCCGCTGGATCAGTAGCTCTCATCGCGCTCCTTCAGCGCTAAATCTCCTTGTGCTTCTCTCATCCATCATGCCCATGAGAAGGGCGTGGAAAGCACAAAAGCTGCTCTTAACTCCCTTCAAAGCCTGTGGCATTGTAATATGTGGTATGCAAAGCCTCGAGGGCTTTGAGTTTGGGAGAAACTGCGTCAAGAAATCACAGTGCTCTGGGCAGGACTTTTTACATCGGTTCACATGAGCCTCTCGTAGCGCTCGCAGGAAGTATGGACCAGATGGAACTGCTGAAGGGTGGGTTTGTGTGCTGGGAACCCACGTGCAGTGTAGTTGGAGATGATTTATTATGAAAGGCTGAAGTCTGTCCTAAGTCCAGAACAGTTCGGTGTTTTCAGTACTATCTGGGTGATGGAATGGAAGGAGCAGATGATACCAGGCTTGGAGGGATTTTGGCTGAGAAGGAGATGAGAAATCAGTGTGAAAATATTTGCAGTTTGATAAGGACAAGGGAAAAGTGCTTCATGTAAGAATGACGTTTACAAAAACCACAGATATGAGAAAACCCAAATATGCAGCAGTTCTGTAAAAAAAATCTCTGGGAATTGCGGTGGATCACAAGCTGAATATAAACTGACAGTGTCTTATGATTGTCATGAAGTCAGATATCCCAAAGGGCTGTCTGAAATGCCCCCCGTTCTGGTCCCTGCATTTTGAGGACTGATTGGAGATACTTGTGAGAACAGTCTCAGGTCCAGAAAATAGGAAAATGATCCCTTCACTATAAGGAAGATGGAGAAAAGACGTAACAACTTTTTTTTCCAATGACACACAAAAGATATCCAAAAAGAGGAAGGGAATGATCCGGTCTCTGTGTTCACATTGAATAGGACAAGAAATCACGGGCTTGAATTGCAGTGATGGAGACACAATTGAGACACCAGCAAAATCCAGTGCTACAGGTAATTCCCTGCTGGAATAGCCTGCCCAGGGGTGGAATCTCCATCACTGGGGCCTTTTGAGAACAGGTTAGACAAACACTTGTTCAGGAATGGATTAAGTAGAGTTGATCCTGCCTTGCAGCAGGTGAACTAGCTCAGAGTTTCTCAACCTTTTGACACTGAAGGGCCATCTAACCTGGGAAAGCAGAACAGGTTACCTTATTGCTAGAGTGGTTTTCTTTTGCAAATAAATAAAGATTCTGCTAAGCTTTGGATGCTCGTTGTTTATTTTATTCTTCCTGATTTTATTTGCATGCATTCAGGGACTATGTGTGTGCATTTTCGTTTAGTTATTTTTTTGCAGTTGTCTCACAGAACATCGTTGATGTCTCCCAGGCTGTTGTGGACCCCAAAACACAGGTTGAGAAACACTGACCTAGCTGACCTGAAGGGATTTCATTTCTCTGTTTCTACACTGCTGGGCAGCCCCAAAGGGCATGGGACTGGCTGTGCCGTCACCTGCAGTATCCAAGATGTGTGATACAATTTTTTTGGCTGTCTCAGATTGCGTAAAAAAGAGAAATTCATAGAATCACAGGATGGTTTGGGTTGGAAAGGACCTTAAAGCCCATCCAATGCCACCCCCTGCCATGGGTGGGGACACCTCCCACCAGCCCAGGTTGCCCAAAGCCTCATCCAGCCTGGCCTTGAACCCCTCCAGGGATGGGACATGCACAATGTGCTGCTGTGTTCCAATTGAAATCCTTTTGATGGTTAAACTGGGAAAGGGTTAACGTTTCTCTGTTAATTTTCCTGTTTTATTCTAGTTGCTTTCATTCTGTATTGCACCCAGAGCAGACGCCTTCATGTGCTGCCTCCCAGCCTCCCTTTCTGCTGTGTTCTGTAAGCCAAAAATCCCTCCCATTAATTTAAAAAAACATGAAAGCATTTTGCTTTACGTTAACGCTCAGTGCTATTGTGCCGACACCCAGGTTAATAAGTTGACAATGAAGCTGGGGTTGAACTTGCAGATTAAGACACCTGAGCTTTAGTGTCTCCAGGTGATCTGAGCATCTCGGCTCCCGTTATAGCCAAATGAGATGCAGATAAGCCAGGGGAACCGTGATTCAGCTCACCCTGTGGGCTACATCTTTTACTAGTAATTTACACAGCACTCCTCAGTGTTCCCAGGTACGGGAACTTGCTGATCCACAGGATGAAATTGTCAGCACACTCGCCAGCAGGAGTTTGGCCTGGACCAGTCCAGGCGTTCTTCAGACACAATGTGGACATTAGCCAGGGCCAAGAACCATGACAAATACACAGTTTGGATCCAGCCACCTTGTTTTAAGGGTGAGAGTGTGATGATGGGGACATGTGCATTATCTAGCTCTGGGTCTCGTTATCTGCCTCTCATGCCATGGCAGATGTGATGTGGGACTTGCAGACAACTGGCACCCTTGGCGTGGCAGCTCTAGGCTGGGCAGGGTACCCCCCAACCCAGAGCGCTGGTGTTTGGGCAGCTGAACCCCATCCTTAGTCACTGCGGACCCCCACCTATAGACCCCCTCTGTACCCAGGAGCTGGCCCCATGCTAGGTGCCAAGGTGCGGCAGCGATGGCCCCTGCTCAGGGGTGATGCTTGTCCCCAGGCTGCTGGCTGGCCTTCCTCACCAGTCTGCCCAGGAGCTTCCTCTTGCAAAATGTCAGGTTTAGCTGTTTAACTGCGGTGGTAAAAGCAAAAACCAACAGATCCTAGGGGCTAGTTGCTGACAAGGAGCAGCTTNCTGTGCGGGGGGTGAGGCAGTGGCCCAGGGTGCCCAGAGAAGCTGTGGATGCCCCATCCCTGGAGGGGTTCAAGGCCAGGCTGGATGAGGCTTTGGGCAACCTGGGCTGGTGGGAGGTGTCCCTGCCCATGGCAGGTGTTCGGAACTGGAAGGTCCCTTCCAACCCAAACCATTCCATGATTCTATGATTTTGTGGGGCGGACTGTTATAGATACCAGCGGCTTGTCTGCTTCATGCCTTCTCACCTAGGATCTGGGTCTTCAGCAAATCCGGAGATCTTCATCAGGACCAGGAGAAGATGGCTGGGGAGGGAGGGGAAAATTGCTTCTCCCTGGTTGAATCATCTCCATCTACTTGCAGGGCATTCTGCAGAAGAACCCTGTTGACAGGAGAATTCTGTCCAACGTTTGATGCTGGTGTGTGATTGTAACCCTGTGAACTCACGTCCACATGCTGGTTAGGAGATGAGGATCACACCCCGTTTCAGGGGCGAGTTCAAGTCAGTAAAACAACCTGTCTCCTCCAGCAGAGAGGGGCCTCTTTAGGTTAAGCAGCAGAGCCTCTGCACTCTGGCACTGAGGTCCTGGGCTCTCCCCTTCGTGTCGGGCTGTGTTATTTGTGTGTGTGCACTCATGGATTAACTGTAAACTGATCGCAGAAGCTCTGCATCGCCGGCGTCGCCTTATGTCATCCAGTCCCTGGGGAGACATTGTTCGCCAGGGCTTTGGGAAAGGCACGGAAAAGGGGGGGAAAAAAAATGTTCCTAGCTGTGGATAGAGGAGGTGCAGCACCTTGAAAAAAGGGGAATCCGGTCCAACTGGTCGGGTTGCTGTAATCAGATGCAAGGGGAGGAACTGCAGAGAACAGCCAAATGTGGGATGGGGACATGCTTGTTAATACTGGAAAAGAGACAAATTATGCCGACTTAACTACTTGGCTGCTGCTGAATGCGATGGAGAAGCAGCTGTGTGTTCCCATGCTCCTGACTATGTGGCACTGGTTTAAATGGAGTTTCCCTCGCAGTGTAAACACAGGATGCTGCAAACTTTATTGCAAAACCCGTGGCAGAAAGGGAAGAGTTAAATTGGAGCAAATATTCTGTCTGCTCTAAAGAGAAGCTAGGTTTGCTTCGATTAGTTCACTTAATCTCTTGGTGTGGAAGAAAGCAAGCCAGCTACCCCCTTGTTTCTGGGACTTAGGTGGGAGAAATTTCTCTTTGCAAATGGGTGATTGCGGATTGCTTTAATGAGAAGAGGATGTAGCTGTGATCATGAAGGGGGAGGGAGTCTGTGCAGCAGAAGCTTTCCCCCTCACCATGTGCCAGAGAAAGCCTTTTCTATCCAGCTGAGGGTGAGAAGGGGACAGGCAGAACCTCCTCTGTCCCCCTCTGGTACACCTTTGTCTGATTTTATCCTTGGAGGACACGTTTTTAAGCCCCAAATGCAAAAGTCCTGCTTCAATTTGTCCTTAGTACTGTGCTAAATGTCATTAGAGGTGAAAGTTATATGCAAAACAGGGATGGGAGGGAAAGGGTGTATTCCTTAATTCGCTGTCTGTCTGTGTCTGGAAAGGCAGGGACATTTGGGAGCTGTCTTCTCTTTGGCTTTTTGTCTCTGGGATCTCAGGAATGCCAATTCCACCCTTTCTTCTTGCTGACCTTCTTGAAGGTCTTGCAGAGGTGTTTGCGAGAAGAAGAGCTGTTTACTTCTTAGAGTTTATTCTCCAGTACTGGAATACTGGAATTAAATACATCAGAGTAAAAATAAATAAAGAAACAAAGAATTATTTCAAGTAATCTGTAAAGACGTTATTTCTCAATTACCTTTCATCTGCACAGTATATTTTAAATTATTATTCTGCCGGTCTTCCGCTTGACCATAATTTTTTTTGAGGGAAGCAGAGAAAAAAAAGAGATCTGAATTTCTGGTCTATTTTGTTCTGAAAGGGAAAGGAAGGGACGTTGGACATCAAACCATCTCCCCACAATAATAATTAAAAAATATATTGGAAGAACTGCAGGTTTTCTCTCATTGTTTTTAATTTTCGGAGGTCACGTTTAAATAAGGACTTCAAATACCTCTGAGGTTAAATGCAGAAATAAATGTGCTGTGATTTGACCTGTGGAGAGCAAGTTGTCAGCTGTGGACAGCTGGCTTCAGGGAAGAGTCCTGTGAAAGCAGGGTGTGTGCCTGGGGATGGCCAGCGTGTGGGAAAGAACCAAATGGGGAAAAGCAGCATTGCCCAAACAGGGGAATTCCCCAAACACTTCAGTTTTCCCTTTGAAATAAAGGTGAGTTTGGGTCCAGGCTGGTTTTGCTCTGCTAGGAAGCAGAATGAAGCCAGACTTCTCCAAAATCTGTATTTCACCTCCGGAAAGCCATCTGGAACCAGCGGGGATTCCAGCCGATCCTGCCCGCAGCCGCCGTGGTCCCCGGACCATCGCCTCCGTCCTGGCACCCCGCGCTGCCCTCGCAGCCAGGACTGCTCTTGCAGGTTTTGAGCCAGATCGCACAGATTGTGGCGGATGAGGTCAGTCTCCTCCCAGGAGATTCCTGCTGACGGGGCCCTTTCCATCCTCTATCAACACAAGTTAAACACCAGCTATCGCCGCCGCCGTTGCTCCCACCCTTTTACACAGCTCTGCCGCGCTCCGCTCGATGCAGCTTTGCTGTTGCCATCATAGCACGCGATCCGTGCTTGTGTGGTTACCCGAGTGCTCGTTTCTTCCCACCGCTGTTTTAATCCTCCTCTGTAGGTACCTGTCATAAGCACAGAAATGCTGTGAAAAATCTTTGCTGCTGTGCTGCAGCTTTTCATGGGCAGCAGGTTTGGTTTCTCTTTTCTCTGCAGTTGGGGTTTTTCTCCCAATCTCTCTTGGGATTGTGAGAACAAATACTTTATAAATGGTGAGGCACTGAAATGCTGCAGGAGTGGGGGCAATATAAGCGTCAGAATAGATGAGGAAGCAGCAGTGAAATTGTAATTTGGGACCTGATCCTGTAAACACACATCTGAGTCTCCTCCTTTCCGTGAGTGAAGCCAAGTCTCGGAGCTGGTCCCAGGAGCAAAGTCTCATGAGCATGAGTGTGTCCTGGACTAGGCCATCCCGGATCCTTTGAGGATTATAAATAACATGTTACGTGGCTTTAGAGTTCCTTTTAATGTAGCCTTTCCATTTGTTCCCTGTTCCTACGTGCTTTGCTCTTGAATGAGTCATCAGAAGCTGCTGCTTATGCGTTTTCCCTTGCCTTAAATGTGTGCTTTATTTTAAGAAGCTGAATCTCCGGTTTCTCAGAACCTGAAACTCTTTTTTTTTTTTTTTCAGTTTGACAAGTGGACAGATGGTCAGAGGCGTAGGATCCTGGTGGACCTGCTGGAACGCTGCTCCCTGTCACAGCAGAAATTCTGTGCCAGGCAGCTACAGGATCGAGTTCCCACCGAGGCTCTAGATTTTACCACCAGGCTTCCGCGAGTCCTGTCTTTGTACATCTTTTCCTTCTTGGACCCACGGAGCCTCTGTCGATGCGCACAGGTAAAAAGGCCAACGTGTGCCTAAGGTTCAGAAAGTCAGGACAAGCTAGTTAAAAAAGGGAAAACAGCACTGGTTTACTGTAAAGTCATAGCAGGGCTGTTCTTTGTAACGCTGGGATGTCTTGTGACTTGGCAGCTTAGTGCCAAATGCTTAGTGACGCTTGTATGGGACCGAATGCAACACTTCCACAGATCCTAAATTAAGCCAGATTGGCCAAGATTTTCAAAAGTTCAGAGTAATTTTAGATGCTCAGCTCTAAGGCATTTAACATGTGGCACTTTATAAGACTGATTCTTCCCAAGACGGAGGCCTGGTACTTTCTGAAAATCATGTTCTTTCAAAGTAGAATCATAGAATCATAGAACGGTTTGAGTTGGAAAGGACCTTCAAGATCATCCAGTGCCACCCCCTGCCATGGGCAGGGACACCTCCCACCAGCCCAGGTTGCCCAAAGCCTCATCCAGCCTGGCCTTGAACCCCTCCAGGGATGGGGCACCCACAGCTTCTCTGGGCACCCTGGGCCACTGCCTCACCCCCCGCACAGGGAAACATTTCTTCCTCCCATCTCATCTCCATCTCCCCTCTTCCAGCTTCAAACCGTTCCCCCTCGTCCTGTCACCATGCTCCCTGATAAAGAGTGTTCCCCATCCCTCCTGCAGCCCCCTTTAGGCACTGGTAGGCTGGTAGAGCACCTTGCACTGTCTGCAGAACCATTAATTGCTGTGGAAAGTATTGGCTTGTGCTGGTTGCAAAGAACTTTAAGAAAAAGTTTAAGAAAAAGAGCGAAAACCAGATCCTTTAAAATGCTTGAAAGTAAAGTGTTGGATGTGCAGAAGCAGAGAAGTTACAGATGTGCTTCTGAGCACAGTGGCAAGGGCGTCAGTCTGTCAAGCACAGTGGCTAAGACTTCAAACATCTGTTTACATGAGATGAAGTACTGTGAGATGATGCCCAAAGTAGTTTGGAATTAATAAATTCAGATGCTCGTGACATTATTACTGCACTAACATAGTACTCCATATAATGCTACAAATATATCAAAATCTCAGCTTGTTTAAAGCTTGCTCTAGTATCTTTCTGCAGCATTTCGTGTTTTATGTGGATGAAACTCAAACTATTCACAGGCAGGGAGAAGACAGGTCAGGAAATGACTTAGAAAGAAAGCTCTCTACAGTGCTGCTGGTGTCAGATCGTTGGACAGCTGCTGTTATAACCATGGCAGTGCCAACAGAGGATGTTTGTTCTTAAGCTAGAAGAAGCATTGCACATGAGGTGACTGCGTGGTGGAGTGTAACAGCAGAATGTGAGAAGGGAGAAAACGTTCAGAACAAGTCTATCAGACTTGGGGTGTTTATTGGTGCTGTTTTCTCAGCGGAAACAAAAGGTTTATTCCAACTACTGTGTGCTTGTTGAGTAGGAGTGCAGGAGGTTGCCCCAGACAAGCTGAAATCTTTCCTCTTGGCCTGTGATTTTTGAAATATTTCACCCTGTGCTGGAGGTCAGCTAACACTTAGGCACTGAGCATCTGTCATGGTTTAAGCCCGGCTTGCAACCAGCACCTCGGAGCCGCTCGCTCACTCCCCCCGAGCAGGATGTGAGGCAGAGGGTAAAAGTGGAAGGGTAAAAGTCAGAAAAGTTGTAGGTTGAGGTAAGAACAGTTTAATAATTGAAAAAAATAGAAAATAATAGTAATAATAGTAGTAGTAGTAGTAATGAAAAGTAAAATAGCAAACTGAGAGAAATAAAACCCAAAGAAGACAAGTGATGCAAATGAAAACAGTTGCTCACCACCTACCGACCGATGCCCAGACAGTCCCTGAGCAGCAGCCCAACCCTCCCCTTGGTTTGTATGCTGAGTATGATGTAATATGGTATGGAACATCCCTTTGGTCCCAGCCATGTCCCCTCCCAGCTTTTTGTGCACCCCCAGCCTACTCACTGGGGTGACAGGAGAAGCAGAAAAGGCCTTGAGTGTGTGTGAGCACTGCTCAGCAAGAACTAGAATATCTCTGTGTTATCAGCACTGTTTCCAACACAAATCCAAACACAGCCCCATCCTAGCTGCTGCGAAGAAAATGAACTCTACCCCAGCCCAAACCAGCACAGCATGTCATGCAGAACTTGAATGGTTTAAGTGATGTAATGAAAGGTTTAAATGGAGCATAACCAGTGCTGAAGAATTGTTCTAGTTTAAGGACATAGGTACATCCACAGCATGTAAGTCTCTAGCTGCAGTCTTGGATGGGGTTTCATCTCATCTCACTGGGCATCTGCAGGTGAGCTGGTACTGGAAATACCTGTCTGAACTGGATCAGCTCTGGATGCTGAAATGCCTGCGTTTTGGCTGGTACATCAACTTCACTCCAACCCCCTTTGAACAAGGAATCTGGAAGAAACACTACATTGAGATGGTGAAAGAGCTGCGTGTCACGAGACCAACGGTACGTACCTACCACCTCTCGAGATGTGTGGGGTCAGTGGGGAAACTGGGCCGGTTGGGTGCCTTGCCTCTTTGCCTCTTTATCTTTCTGTGATCTCCCACTAGCCAAATGGAAGAGACGTCATTCTAAATTAGAATCTAACCTCATGTGTTGCCATGGATTCTACTTTCCCATTATCCATCCCTGGTGGGGGGAAGTGAAAATCTCACTGACTAGGTGAGAAAAACTCACCGAGATCTCACTCTGCTATCCTTTCAGGATATCCTGGGGCAATCCTCTAAATTTCCCTTGCCAGCACTCAAGGCTGTTCCCCTCTTTTCCTCCCGTTCATAGCGCATATGACAGCCAGAGGTGGAGTGCCCAGCATCACCCCTGCTGACATTTCACAGTCAGTTTACCCAGTGGAAATTAAAAAAAATCCATGTTGTCCCCATTATAGCCCTTGGTGTTGTCTTTCTGTCTTTTTCAAAGGTGGCAGGGCCATCCTGGGGAGCTGGAGCATTACTCAGTAGCTATTGCTTTCTCTTGAGATTCATGCCTGGTTTGTGGGGCTGTGAGGGTGGGACTCTTCTGCCCTGACCTCAAAACTCGGCCCCTGATTCTAACCTCTAGTTCTGCCTCCCCTGTAGGCTCTCTCTGTAGGCAGCAGAGAAAAGCCAACGCATTTCAGAAGCAGCTCAGCTCATCTTAATGCAGATTTTTGGAGATGGGCGATGACACGCACTGCCAGGGTGCCTGTTTCTGTCCACTGACCATAGTGGAGCCTGGAAAGACTAATTCTGAGTTAATACCCAATTCTTAGAAGTCCAAAGTTAGGCAAAATAAATCTCATTTTCATTATAGGCTACAATTTATTTTTCTTCTTTTAATCTCTCTCATCAGACTCCTTCAAAGGATGAGTTTGTAGTTATTGATGTGCAACCGGTAAGAAGCAACGACCCAGAGGGAAAACTTTCTGTGCTAGGAAGGAGGACGAACAAGGAGAAAAAACAGCTCCCACCGTGGCGTTCGTCAGACAGGCATCCTACGGACACCATCCGATTCAACTACCTCGACAACTACGATCCCATCGAGCAGGCTAGGCAGGCGTAAGAGCTTCATCTCTCCCCTTTGGCTTTTTCTGCGACGTAGGGTATGTTCGTGTCCTTTGCAAGCTCATTTTGCCTGTACTCCAAGCTGCGTGGAAGCCTTAGAGTTCAGCAGCCTGGTTTCAAACACACTTTGCTGCTCTTTTGGCTTTTCTTGGGTTGATTTTGGTCCTGTTGTAGTTGCAGCTGTGCTGCTTTGTGCCATTTCAGTGCAGAGCATGGGCACAGGTCGTTAGTGTCTGCTGATAAAATAGGCTGCAACTCCTGGGGAATTTACACAGTTGTAATGGGAAGAATTGGTATGAATAGTATTAATTACCTAAATATTTACACTGCCTGGGATAAACTGCCTAGATCCATCAGTTTGTAGGCTCCCAGGATTATCTGATCAGCAACTGGCAAAAGAAAGGCATTTCCACCTGAAAGGAGAGTTTTGCACATCGACTTGTGTTAGCACTGTCGCATGTTTTTCTCTGGCATCAGATATTTTCAGAATCTTAGATCTGTGATCAAATTTCTGTGCATCAGCAGGAGCAATAGCGAGGAGGCTGCGGTAGTCACCTGCGTGCAGGGTTTGGCTCGTTTCTCATTTAAGCCTCTGCTAATACCACGTCTCATTTTTCATGGGCTCCCAGCAGTTACCTCCGTTCAGCTGATGTGCAGTAACTTGTGAAACTGGTAATGCCATCATTAATCTGAGCTTGGGGAACAGGTAGTGGATTAGCTTGACCGTTGCCTAGTTCCTGTGAGAGTCTCCAAAAACAGACTCTCACCCAGCTGAACATGCAGGGAGGAGGAGATTCTTCTTCAGCATGCCAACAAACCCCTTGGGAACCAACTGAGCCACAGTGAAAGTATCCAGATTGTATTGAAATAAATAACTGATAGAGCTGAGATTAGCCCTGTGCACGGGAACAATCGACCCATGAATTACCCCACTGAGTGACGATTTGGCTAAGCAGTCGTGCACTCATGTAGGCTCTTTCTCAACATTGCCGGACCCACCACTCCTCCGGGGTGTTCCGCAAAGTTTCCAGTGTCTGAACAAAAGCCTTTTATGAATCATTTTTTAATCTGCGTCCCCTAGTCCTAGGATAATGCAGTACTTCAAAGAGCTTTCCAGTTTCCACCTCACCCTCTTCCTGCGGTATGTTTCCACACTCTAGCACCATTTTGGGTAGAGTTCTTTGAGGCTTTTAACCAAATATTTTGACAGAATGCCTCTTGTTGCAAACAGATGTCCCGATATTATTTTTCAGTTGTGCTAAATGTTCCTGTGCTGCGGCTCCCCAAGGTTTCTGTGAGGTTTAAGGTTCCATGACCCAGTGTCAAAAGTGGGACAAGCCTTGTTTGAAGAATTTAAAAGTCACTTCTTCCAGCATTGAGCTATAGATGCAGCTGACAACCAGGTGCAAATAATTCCGAGTTGCTAATGATACAGTTAGCACACTGACGGTTTTCTTCTCCTAAGTGAGATTTGAGCCTCTATCCATTTGTGCAATGGAGAATATTTTAATGCCGAGCGTTCTAGCAAACCTGGCATTTATCTGTAATTATAGAGGATTACTGCGAGGAGAGAAATGAATTCTGTGAGATTTACTTGTTTATCAAGCATCCCCCTTTGATATCACTTAAGCTGAAAGTAATTGCTGGTGCGTAGTCTCATCTGTAATAGTTACTCAGCAGCGCAGGTGTGCCGCTTCGGGTGCTGACCCAGCTTCCCACTCACAGAATGATATTCTGGTGATTCTTTCCTCTGGCCACATTGCCGACAGAGGCCCCTCCGCAGCCCCTTCCCAGAAGCATCTGGGTTGAGGCAATCCCAAGCACAAACACAGGCTGGGAGGGGAATGGATTGAGAGCAGCCCTGAGGAGAAGGACTTGGGGGTGTCAGTTGATGAGAAGCTCAACATGACCCAGCAACGTGTGCTGAAGCCCAGAAACCCCCCGTGTCCTGGGGCATCCCCAGCAGCGTGAGCAGCAGGACGAGGGNGGGGAACGGTTTGAAGCTGGAAGAGGGGAGATTGAGATGAGATATTGGGAAGAAATTTTTCACTGTGAGGGTGGTGAGGCAGTGGCCCAGGTTGCCCAGAGAAGCTGTGGGTGCCCCATCCCTGGAGGGGTTCAAGGCCAGGCTGGATGAGGCTTTGGGCAACCTGGGCTGGTGGGAGGTGTCCCTGCCCATGGCAGGGGGTGGAACTGGATGGGCTTTAAGGTCCTTTCCTACCCAAACCATCCTGTGATTGTATGAAGTCCTTTTACTGAGGCTCTGTATTTCATCCTCCATCCTTTGCTTCTAGACAGCTGCTTAGGGATCGGGTCTTCAGCACTTCGCCTGGCTCCGTATCTGCAGCAGGAGCAGCGAGACATCACCTCTCACGCTCCAGTGTTCCTCAAGCGCAGGCTTTTGGTGGAGGTGGGAACAGGAGCTAATGGGTGGCACAGGCAGGTGTTGGGTGCCTGTCAACGGCAGCACAATGGCCAGGTGGTCAGAGTGCCCCACGGTGATGCCAAGCTTGGTTTTGGATGGCTGATGAAGGCCATGCTCAGCCAACTGTGAGCGTCTAGTCGGTTGAGCTGGGAGTCTCGTAGGAATGCAATGCAAGGTCACCTACATCGCTGCAGGCTCCAGCACACCCTGCCTGACCACTGCGAAGGGTTGGAAAGTAGAACAGAGAACCACGATAAAAATCTCTGCCCCCCCCTGGCTGTGTTAGGTATAGTTATTCTTCAGATCAGATGAATTCTTGGAGCTCTAGGGCATAACAACCACTCTTTGTGTAAAATGAATGTCAGAAGTAATCAAATCTATGTTAAATGAGATTCCTAAAACAATAGGAGTGATTTCCCAAAATACAGGGCTTTCCAAAGGTAGCCTGGGAGAGGAAATGAGTGTTGCTGCAGCCTGAGTGCATCTAGAGAGGAACAAGTATTTTCTTGAGGTCATGAGCATGTGTGAAAAGACGCAGCAGAACCAGCAGAAAAGTAGGAGAAAGCCAAAGGGATGGTTGAGAGAGAAGGACCAGAGAGAGCACTTGTAGGGCAGCAGGTTGACTGGAAAGCTGTGAACCAACAAATCATTCTTTCCAGTTGAGTTCTGCTGTGTTGAGGAAAACTTGTAGAAAATTCTTTGTGAATACGTAAGATTACATCAAAGGAAGACCTGACGCCATCATCAAAGCAACGTGTGAGACTAGTCATTGGCTACTTCTTTGAATCAAAGTCAGTCTGCCTAATGTCAGGTTAAATTTTGCAGAATTTAAGAGGTAACAAAAAAAAATAAAGTTTTTCCTCACTCCTGAACCTGGTTAAAATCTCCTCTTGAGCTGGGCCTCACTCTGCACTTGCTTTTTCATCCAAAGAGAGGTGAGAACTCTCCTGTTCACCATAACAGGGTTTCCATGCTGCAGCTGAAATATTGTCATGGAAATGGCAGAGCTGTCGTCTGTTTCTTTGTTGGCCTTTTGAGAGGAGTCACTAGCCATGTGCTCCCTTCCACAGCAGTAGCAAAACTACACTGCTGTGAGCTGATAGCAGGGGACTTATCCTTGCTTAGCTGAAAAAAGTAGAAACATGGGAAGCGTNTAGCCATGTGCTCCCTTCCACAGCTCCCTTCCTTTGCTTAGCCAAAAGAAGTGAAACATGGGAAGCAGAACAAGCTACAGTCAATTCTCAGTGATGCAGGAGAGTGGAGACAAAGGGAGCCCTAAAAGAGGTACCACAAAACATATACTTAGGACTACAAGACTGTAATCGCGTATTTACCTTTGAAAAATAAACTGATTTCTGTAGAGCAATGGGGCGAGGATTTTACTTGGACAGTGCTGGTGCTTCATGTCACTGGGGAGAATCCCAGGATGGTTTGGGTGGGAAGGACCTTAAAGCCCATCCAGTCCCACTCCCTGCCATGGGCAGGGACACCTCCCACCAGCCCAGGTTGCCCAAAGCCTCATCCAGCCTGGCCTTGAACCCCTCCAGGGATGGGGCATCCACAGCTTCTCTGGGCACCCTGGGCCACTGCCTCACCCCCCGCACAGGGAAACATTTCTTCCTCACATCTCATCTCCATCTCCCCTCTGCCAGCTTCAAACCGTTCCCCCTCGTCCTGTCCCTTCACCCCCTGATCCAGAGCCCCCCCATCTCTCCTGTAGCCCCCTTTCAGCACTGGAAGGTGCTGGAAGGTCTCCCCGGAGCCTTCTCTTCTCCAGGCTGCACACCCCCAACTCTCTCAGCCTGTCCTCGCACGGGAGCTGCTCCAGCCTCGGACCATCTCCGGGGCTCCTCTGGCCCCGCTCCAGCAGAAGAACCGTCCCACTTGGCCACAGCTGGGTAGTGCCCCAGAAACTGTCAGAATGGTGTTAATTTGCAATCTGGATGATAACTGAGATCTTGACTGGGCTTTTTTTTCTGATAGATTTTTTTGTTGCTTGTTCGGAAAGGCATGAGCTTGTACTGTAAAAACCCAAGAGCCAAGAGCCTCGGTGACAAACATCACTGCAGCATGAAGGAGAAGGGACAGAGATCCCCGAGTGTTCGCTGAGAGATGATTTGGTTGAGACGGGATAGTGTGGGGAAAGCTTCGTAGTCACTGAGCAGTGAAATTACGAATGGCAATGATCAGATGCACAGTCGAGGGAGTGGAGAGGCGATGCAAGAGGTACAGACAGGGGCTGGGTTACAAATTGCCTGGAAGGGGTTATCAAAATCCTGTGGCAGAATTATTGCTGCGATTTTCAGTGTTGCTGCATGTATACGTGTAATTTATCATAAGGGTGATTTCTGGCAGGTCTGGTTTGTTTTCTGCCTGAATTGTCCAGGTAGCTTCTTGTTTATATCCAAACAGAGCCCAGCGAGGATGGATCTGTCTCTTTGTGCACGTATATTGCAGAGGTGAAGTGGAAGATTTTTATCTAAAGTGTGAAATCAAGTTAGGAAATTTTCTCTGGAACTCTGATCTGCCTAAAAAGGACAAGGAGGGGCACTTCTTTCAGTCCGCGCACGCAGAGTTCTGCTGGAAGGCATCTGGTGTTTGTGCTGCTTGTTGCCAATAAATCAAAAGATTTGCCTCCCACTTTATTACGAATAACGAATTCCGATTCTAGCCTAGCGCTGGACCCCTGCCAAGATTGTGTCCTTGCGCCTCAAGAAAGAGCCCTGCTACTTCTCATGACAGCAGCTCAGCCAAAATGCAAGCTCCTCCCCCCCCCCTGCAACCAGCGTGGGCTTCTGGAAGCCAGCACTAATTCAGTTGGATAATTTATGGACGTAGACCGGCTCTACAAACAGTTGCATATTGTACTGGAGTGTTTACCCAACGAGAAAATAATTACTTTCAGTAATTGTTCTGTCAGCAGCCTGGCCCCACTTTCTGACAAAAAGAGGCTGGCTTGCGTGAGAAGAGCACGGTGTTTCGCTGTCCCTCCGAATCCTGACGCTTGTCTCTTGCTTTTCATGTTTCTGAATAGCCAGCCCTGCACTCTCTGCCCGTGAGGCTTGTGGGGATTCAAAATGTTCTTCAGGGAGGAAAGTGGGGTGAGAAACACCGAGTTCAGCACTGGGAGTGAGATGTGCTGTCCTCAGCTCGGCTCTGATGCCCTTTTCCCTTGCAGCCTTGAGAAACTCATCCTCCCTGCTTGCTTCTTCCTGACCTTGAAGTGGGATCATGGTGGTGACCTGCTGGAGGGGATGCTCGGACTCCATCAGTGTGGACCTGAGACAATGTTATAGGATCATAGAGTCCCAGGATGGTTTGGGTTGGAAGGGACCTTAAAGTCCACCCAGTGCCACCCCCTGCCACGGGCAGGGACACCTCCCACCAGCCCAGGTTGCCCAAAGCCTCATCCAGCCTGGCCTTGAACCCCTCCAGGGATGGGGCACCCACAGCTTCTCTGGGCACCCTGGGCCACTGCCTCACCCCCCGCACAGGAAAACATTTCTTCCCCACATCTCATCTCCATCTCCCCTCTTCCAGCTTCAAACCGTTCCCCCTCGTCCTGCCCCTCCACCCCCTGATCACGAGTGCCTCCCAATATCCTAATTTACACCCACAAGGCCAGGTCTGCATTCTGTCTACAGATCACAGAATCATTCAGGTTGGAAAAGTCCTTTAAGATGATCGAGTCCAACGGTTAGCCTAACGCTGCCGAGTCCACCAAGATGACCACTTCATTCCTCATAATAATCTTTTGTATTACATTTTCTCTCTTGGCTGTCAGTGAAGTGTTTATGAACAGATTGCAGTTTTCCTCCGTTTGCTGTTTGAAATAATATTTGATTTGTCTTTATGGTTCTTGATCTGCAGCTGATGTGGGAGGAGTGAGGAAGAGCTAGGAGCTGGTGTTGGCTGCTGTTAAGGATGTGTGTGCTATGTGGTGTGGCTCTGTTTCTTTACAGGATAAATGTTGCTTTTAGAGTCTGTTTCCACCCTTTATGTTCATGATTTTGTGTTCATAAAGCGCTTTCTAGCACTCTAGAAGCCCAGAGATGCTGGTGATGGAGCTGGGAGGTGCTGCCTGAGATTCACTCATTCTGAACAGCAGAATCTGAATGTAGAAGGGGAATGAAAACCTTGGAGCAAATGTGTTTATGAGCCTGCCTGAGTTCTTAAAAAAACTTCCTCATAGTATGGATTTTACTCCCGATATTGGAAAAATGCGACAACTGGCCCTACTCCAGTGTGCTGCACTGAATTTTCACACCCTGGGATATTCCTGTTCTGCCAGTTAATTGTATTGACTTTGATAATGGTTGCTTATAAATTTATATACATATACCTACACATACACACAAACATATACATATACAAATACTTCTTGTATTTGGCTGTAAAAACAATGAATAAATAACCTGTTGGAGGGGCCGTCCTCCAGCCTTACTTACGTTACAAGTTACATGGGCTTCACGAAAATCTCTCAAACTGATTTCGCTAACCTTCCCTGGCTGTGATTTCCCCTAGGCTGATGTAACACGTGGATTTAGCTTAAATCAGCAAGTCCAGAGCTAAGGGCATGTGTTTGAGTGCTATAAAGTTATGAAAAGTTAAAAAATAGCAAGTTACCACCCTCCTCTGAACCATGGTATCCGATTTTGTGCTCTTGGTCTGCCCCAGGCGCAAGATAAATTGTATTAGCTTAAACCAGGGCTTTTTGGGTGGCAATATTGAACAAGATTTTCTTCTTCTCCGCCCCAGGGAACCATCTCCATAGCACCTGTTAATACTATTTTTTTCTGCTTTGCAGGAGAAAGAAAGGAGGAGCGGAGACCCCAGACCTCAGCCAGCAGGCAGCTGAGAAAAAAAAGAGAGCGAGTCGTGGATCTAACAAGCTCCAGAAGACAAGGTCACTGGCAAGTATCACCAGCTTGGAATTGAATCAGCTGGGGTCCAGGTCAGGTACACCCAGGAACACTTTAGCTCAGAGCTTGTACTTAGGGAACTGTGAAGCTGCTTCTCCAGCTAGAAACAGGCTCCCAGGCACGTCTGCTGCCTCTGAGCAACCTGGGCTGGTGGGAGGTGTCCCTGCCCATGGCAGGGGGTGGATCTGGATGATCATTAAGGTACCTCCCAACCCAAACCACCCTGTGAGTCAGTGATTCAGTGACTCTGTGATTCTGTTCTATCCCCAAGGGAGATATCGGGGCAGAAGGAGCACACCAGGACGGGCTGCTCCGAGGGCGAGCTGTCATTTCAGCCTAGACAGAGTCCATCTGCTGTCGGTAGGAAAAGGACAGCAGCTGTCTGTCTGGAGGCAGTGACCTCGTTATCTGCTCCTGCCTCACGTTGCTTCCTGCACGGTACCCTGACAGCCTGTTTCCGGGCTTTACAAAGCACTGGATCAATTCTCTCGTGACGCTTGCGTCTCTTCCCAAAGCTTCTCTTCTGGACTTGCAACTTTTGATCGTTGCGGTTTGATGTTAGTTTATTCTCTGTTCATTGCACTGAGCAAGCAGCCCCAAGGTTTTAACACTGAGGATTCATTGTGCTCGTCGCTGGTAAAATAGGGCATCCTCCTATGAAAGGAGTCTAGGGAAGTCAGGCTTCCAGACAGCATCATGGCTCTAAGCTTTTGTAGATGCAGCAACAAATAACTGCCAGAAGAAGGACGTGCTCACAAGCGTATCGGGGGGTTTTGCAGACCTGGGAGCGTGTTTCCTAAGTGATGAAAGGCAGGGAACGCATGTGAGTTGAGCTAAAGAAGGTTTACATAAAAGAGGGGCATTGTCTCCCGAGATGCAGAGGCATGCTCCTGACCCACATACAGCCTGTTTGCAAGGAAATCGATTCAGTCAGTATTAAAGAACAGAAAATATAATTAAAGTTATTCAGCCTGTGTCTTAGTTTCCATTCTCCAGTGGCTTCCTCTGTAGCCCTTAGATCAGAGCCTTCCTTCCACCACGGCTTCCCGTTTCAGATTTAAAGCTGGTTTATTGTCCAGTCCAGAAGTGAACGAATCTTAGTTCAGGGTAAAAAGAGGGGATTTTTTTTTTCCCCAACAGATTTTAGGAAAGTTGTGTGTTTTTCAAAGTTACCTAACCCCCGATCAGGAAGGCACCTGGTCTGCCTCCCACCACGACGCCCAAACCCTCCTGCACAGCGTCAGCGGGAGTTTTGTGAGGTTTTGGTACAAATGGCAGCAGAACAGGGCTGAACAGTGTGTCTGTGTGTGTCACCTTCTGGTGCCTGCTCACAGTTGAAAAGGGACATCATTACTCCTGCAGCAGATAGTCACCAGAAAGCATTCAGCTGGCACAAGATGCTCAGGTATGTGGGGGAGCGCGCAGTTCAGTGGGTACTGAGTTCTCACCCCACAAAAAGCCCTGGGAGGAGTCTTAAAGCCATAAGCCAAGGCCTGACAGGTCCGCAGTCCTCCCTCGGTCTCTCCTCGGCAGTTAGGACAGCCTAACCCGGGTGTAATGGGGTTCCACCTGGGTGACATCACCCAGACCAGAGCTGCAACCTTGGTGGCATTGGCTTCTATTTGTGTTCCACATCAGGGGTAGCCTGTGTGGCTGTGTCACTCTTTCCTAGAGCTTTCCGTTGAAAATAGGCTTGTATTGGCCAAATTTCAACAGAAAAGATGAGTTTCTTGTTCTCGGATGTGTAAGCCTGCTGTTGCTCTGGCCATTAACGACTACGACACTACAAGACAGTGAAGTCATTTATGGTGACGCTAGGCTGATGCATAGAAAATGAATATATATATATATAAAACTCACTAGGAATAATCCAAAATTAATTTCCATTTATTATTAAGCGTGGGGAAACCTCATTGAAAGGAAGACCTGTGAAAAGACTCTTATTTAATCAAGTCCAAATAAAGAGGCTTAATGCTCAAATCTTTTCGTAAATCCTTAGCAGAATAGACTGTGATGAAAGAATAAGTGCCCCAAGCAAGCAAACAGTGAGTCAAATTAAAATGAAGCTCTTAAACAGATCAATGATCCAAGTGCAGAAAGTAGGTGAGAATAAAGGACATTACAGCCACCAATGAAGATGTGAAAAGGGCTGTTACGGGGAGCTGCAAGCTCCGGAGGCTGAAGAGCAGCAACACCAAAAGAGAAGAAACATATAATTAAGGTGATGACCTGAGTCCTGGAATTACGTCCACTGGCTCCACGTTTGCATGCGGTCAGTCAGTTCTCATCCTAGTAAACGTGTGAGGTTTGGGAGTTTTATTAGTAATCATGCAAACGGTAGCATGAAATGGGCTCATTTAGAAGAAATTAAAGTAAATCAGCTAAATTACAAGAAATAGTAAATTACAATCAATTAAGTTAATTAGGTCTCTGAATGAAGGGCCACATTCTTTCTTACGAAGGCACATGCAACCCCTAATGTCTCTCTGGTGGGGAGGGAATACCTGCTCTGCCTTACTCCAAGGATACGTCTAGTTTCAGTGTTTGCCATCTCTTTAAGCATTTTGCTGGATCAAGGTGTTGTGGCTCTTCTGTACCCCCCTGATGCTCACCTTGCCTTCAGCACCTTCTCTCCCAGCACTATATAAGGAAAAGTGAAGAATGCGACGAGTTTTGGGACTGCTCCGAGCTTTTACCAGCCTGGGCATGGAAACCAGATCTCTGCTGTGGGCCACCAGCTCGTCCCTCTTGTTCACTCTGCCGGGGAGCTGCGCTGCCCTGCTGGGATTTCTGAGCCCTACAGGTCCCCTCGCAGGCGTCACTGCTGCCACATCAGTGTCCTTGGGGCAAGTCCTGGAGGACTTCTGCAGCTTCTCATGCCCCCATGTCAAAATCCCCAGGTACTTTATTAGGAAGGTAAAATTTGATGGATGCTTTTGACAGCTCTGCAAACGACTGCAGTGTCAGCAGTTAGGGGCTGGTTTTGCCTCTCGGGCTGTCTGCTTGGTTGTGTTCGAGACGCTGCTCCACCCTCACAGCTGTTCCTGAATTACTGACTTATTTTTAGTACTTACTAAATAACATCTTCTTGACAGATCAGTCATTCTTGCCTCACTGTCTATATCCTAAGGTAATAAGATTGCAGCTTTTGAAGGCAGGAATAAATTTTCCAATGGCATATTGACCGGGAATTGCTGTGTTGAGTATGAATCCCATTTGTGTGCTGGGTGGGTATAGCCCTCACGCAAAACCAGAGCTCTCAGCACTGAGACAAGGTCCTGTGTTATATTTATACCACCTGTACTCTGCAAACTTGATTTTGAATTTTATTTATTCATAGAGTTCAAGAAATCCTGATAAACTTTATGGGACTACTCCTGAAAGTGAAAATAACTCAGGATACTGTTTGCATAATCAAACTCAGCTTATAGACATCCCTCTAATTTTAAAGGCTTAGCCTGGATTTAATAGTCTGCGCCTATCTGTCCCTGTGAGCTCTAAACCTGAACCACCACCAACACAGGAGCTGAAAAGCAAGGACTAGGCAGATCTGTGCTGCAGCTACGCCTGCTCCTGTGGTTTTGTGCTTTTCTCGATAAAACAAAAAACCTACAGCGGCTTTTCCCACACCATCTCTGTCACACTCGGGTACTGCTCAGCTCCCAGACCACGTGCGGCGGTGGTGTAATCACTGGCCTTTCTTCGGGTTGATATTCAGCAGTTGCTGAATAATAATAAATAATTACCAAATAATTAGTGTCAGTTAAAGAAAGGCAAAGCTGTTGGTCTGCAGAACCTGTGATTTTGGAAAATTTGGTATCTTTCTGAAGGAGCAAACAATCACTGTGCTGCTAGGATTTTTTCTTTTGCTTAATTTTTATACCCTTTAGTAAAATGCTCATTGAACAGTGCGTTAAAACGAACTTCATCACAGTTCATCACAAAATAGAGTTCAGACAGCACGCAGGACTGGGATCAGCCGCAGCCACATGCACAGGGGAGAATTTGTGCATTAACATGTGAATTGATGTGGGTTTGGCTTTACTGGCATTGATTTCTAACTGGGTCCTTTGGTCCTTAAGGTAAACTTATACCAGAGCACAGGTCACTGCAGGAAATGCAGATTATGCTTCTAGCATTTAGGAATATCATTCAGGGTTATCATTTATAGAATGTATACAGAATGTATAGAATTTATAGAAGTTCTCAACATTTTCAGACTCTCTGGGGCTGTTCGGATGATACGATACTTCCTGCCTTCTCTCCCTAGCTATCACTTTCTGCAGATCTGGAGTCTGTTCCAAAAACACCAGTTCGTCCCAGCTGGGCCACTCCCCAGTCAACTGGGAACCTGCCCTCCAAAGCAGCAGCAAAGAGCCTGGCCCAGAGCTCCCAGTGGAACGCCGGGATACGACCAGCACCCGTTCGAGCTCCAGTGCCAAAGCCACGGGAGAGAGGAAAGGAAGAGGTCACCAGGACGAACACCAGGTCTCCGTGTTAGTGTGCTGCCCTTTGCCAGTCTCCACATTCAGCGCTGTCGTGGATGAGTTTTATCGATAAAGTGCGACCTAATGGAGTTTGGGGGCAAGGTTCACTCTGTCGCTTACTGCGTGGATGAAACAGAGGGAAAATGGGGTTAGAATGGATTTGGAATGATTTCCACAGGGACTGGAGATACAAAAAGGTAAGGGAGACCCTCCTGTTGAGTCAGGAGGGTCAGAGTGGACCCCCTTGCTCTCTAAACTCTGCTTCAGAGAGGAGTTTAGTTGCAGCTGGATCCACTCCTAGTCCCAGACTTGGTCAACGTTTATGGCTAAGGGATCCCATGTGTTTATAGCTAAAGGATTATACTGATTCTCTGTAAGGTTTCACAGTTTCATCAGCCTTATTCCCAATTCACTTACCTCTGTCTGGGCATCCCATGTTAGTTCACTCCAAAGTTCGAACCTTAGGCGTCCCAAAGCAGACTCTCAGGCATCAGATCCCACAAAAATAAATCATTTAATAGAGTGATACAGGGTCAGCTCGAGCTGGGTGCCTCCAGAGAGGGGTCTGAACAAACAAATCCCTGGGCAATGATACCCTTACCATCTGTTCACCCGCCCCTCGTGCCATGGTTCGGTCCAACAGGAATATTTGGGTCTGGGGTCTTCTTGTTCCTCATTGGATTCCTTCACTGTCTTCAGGCAGGTCATTATCTTGTCTAATTGCAGCTGCTGATGGTTGTAGCCTTGAAGCTTCTGTATCTTCTGATCTGTGTTTTTCCAGCAGACCATGAGAAACTGAAAAAATCCCAGACTTAGGATAAGCTCTGCTTAGCCATAACCACAACATCAGTGTGTTATCAACATTCTTCTCACCTTAAACCCCCAACCCACAGCACACTGTACCAGCTGCTAAAAGGAGAAGCATACCTAAGGGGAAATTTACAGTTTGCAGCCTAAAGCTTCAGCACATCTGGCTGCTCACGTTAAGGAAAGCTAAGCAAACAGCACGTTAAATCACACATTATTATAACTCAAAGTGACTTATTTTTAAAAATTACTTCTCTAAGCTAAACAACTAATATCCCTTACAACAGAGAGGTGTCCCTGCTACAGGGGAGAGCTGCCTGGCGTGCAGTCCAGTTGCCATCCAGGGAGAATTCAAGTTTACCTGCTGTTGGTAAAAGATCTCGTTGCTTCGAGGAGCACCTGGGAACGGTGTCCCAGCTCGAGGGGAGATCTCACCGTGCAGCCACGCTGCCTGGCAGCAAGAGCCCAAAGGCAGCTCTCTTGGGCTGTCATAGTTACGGGATAAAGTGGCTGGCTCGCAGTCAGATTGCGTACAATGAGAGAAGGATGGACGAGGCTCCTTATACCCACAGCTTGTGGGTGTTTGTGTTCCTCGGCTCCTCGGGGGGTTCCTGGAGGAGTTCTGGACCCGGCTACTGCTCAGGCTGTTCCCTCCTTTGGAGCCTGTAGAAGCTGCTGCTGGTCTGGGGGTTGAGTGCATCCGTCACAGGCGTGCAGAGGGGAGGAGATGATGCTGGCAGAATGTTTCTGTAGGCAAAGGAGAAGGCTGGATGGTGGGAATCCAGATGACAGTGATTTGCTGCATCAGAAGAGAACATATGGCCAAAGACGTCACATCGAGCACTTGCTAGATCCACCTCTCTGTCACGACTGTCATCTTGGTGTTGAACGCTGGCGTGGGCTTCGTGGGGGTTTAACTCACTAATATCCACTGGCAGAGCAAGAGATCTTAGATCAGAAGTGTCAGCGGGCTTGGTCCGAAATCTGTGGCCTCTGCCAGGTCCTGGATAGATGCCGGGAAGAGCTGGCGTGGTTGGGTTGGAATCGGAACGTTTGGGAAATTACAAGAGAAAGCAATCAACTCCAGGGAGACAACAGCTGAGAAAGCAGCTGATGTGTGAACACCTTCCAAAACGAGGAGGCAGGCTGACACGATCCAAAACCGTTTTATAGCATCTCAGCCTAGGGCTGGCTTGGGCAGGTGTCATGAAGACCTCACCTCTGGGTATACCCAGCACCTCCTGAAGGTCCTCAGCGTCTGCAGCTGGCTGGGGAAGTCTTGGGGGTCTCTCAGAAGCACACGATGTCTGTGCATTAGGATTGCAGTTGGTGCCCCCCTGATGATTTTTAAGAGCACTATGCTGTGGTTT
>VZTO01011481.1:1408-35359 GCA_013400615.1 Syrrhaptes paradoxus | reverse complement strand
AAAACAATTTTTTTTCCTTTTTTTTTTACTTTTAACTGCGGTATTATTTATATTTTAAATATTAAAAAATACTCCTTTTTTGTGAGTTTTTGTTTTTGAAACACAGTGAAAACAGCTACATTTGTGACATTGAACAAAAGCAAGACACAGAATTTCCACTGAACCTAAACCTGTCTTTCATAGCAAATTGCATTTTCTAAAATCCTGTAACAAATCCTGCTTGAAGGAGACATTTCAGAAAAGAGGTTGTGTGATAATTTTGAAAGTCTGTTTTTAGTGTTACAAGGATAAAACTGGCCAAACTCTAGGATGTCAATCAGTTTCGATTGGAGGGGGCTGCATTTGTCATGGTCACTGAATTCTGCTCGGATATCCCAGTGTGTGGAACAACCACACTCAGTGTCTGCTACACGGATATGCCTAAAGCTTGTCTGGTTTTCAGAATAACTAAATGAACTTCTGACCCTTCCATCTGGTTGCAGCATACAAAGTACCTGATTTCTGATAAATATATGGCTCTTGAAATGTGTCTACATGGTACAACTAGATTGCCAATGTAAATTTTCAGGGAACGGGAGTGAGCGTCTCTGTACTGCACTGTAGCATGCAGCATATACACACTTGCCCAACAAATGTTAAGATACTGTTTCATAACAGTCTAATCCACTAAACTGGAGTAGGTTAGAGTACTTCCCTCGATTCCTGGTGTCAATAGCACAGCCCTCTCCTCTCTTCTTCATCAGCACTGGCATTCATATCACCAGAGCAGTAAAATAGTAAGGAAAAAAAATAGAAGCTGACAAAAAACTTCATTATTTGAGGTGAGGTTTTTTTTGGTAGGACTTTTTAAAGCCACCTCAGCTTTCTCATCTGCTCACTATATTGTTGCATGACCACCAGTGCCAGTGCAAAGAGGGTGGGCAGCCTGGCTAGGGACAGCCAGGGAAGCTGTGGTTCAGGTTTGTTTAATCTACTGTGGGTGAACACCACAACAATGCCTCTTAGTTTGATAGCACAGAACACCATTCTCAGTGCTGCAGTAAACCTCCCACTCCTTCCTTGCAATTCGTCTTTTAAAATCTTTATTCCATTGAAACAGCTGCTAATTTTAGTTGTATGTTTGCCTATATTTTCAAGTGAAATAACCACTAGTGGGAAAGTATGTATGCACTGTATGCAAATGAAAGTATTTTCAGAAATCTATCTTACTTATAAAATTGTTTCATTTGGTTTTTTTTTTGAGAAACTTCAGATATATGGAGAAGCCAGAAAAAGTATTTTCATTCTTGCAGAGATAGATTTAAAAATAAAAAGTATATTAAATAAACTACATAAAATTTGTGTAGCCTAAATCTGTCCTGGATTTAAAAGTGAACTTACAAAGGGCTTGTATACATGGCAAAATCTTGTGATGTACATACGCATACAAGGCATATTGTAAGTTCTCTTCTTATGTAAGTGTGAAAAAATAATTGATTATGGGGATGCATATTATGTCAGAGACTGTTAATCATGTGGGCCACACCTGATCCTGCTATAAATGGCTGCAGCCTATTGGTAATGCCAAGGAGCTAACCTTTATGATGACATTTTGTATAAATGTTCTTCTCCTGTGATAGCAGCTTGTGAAAGTTAACAGCTTTTATGTTATAGAGAGGAAGATAAATGTTCAGATAAACTTGAATGAATTAAAGCAAAATTTATAGAACTTAAATGAAAACCAGACAACACACTGCAGCGCTAATTAACCCCACATTTAAGTGCTTCCATCCTGACTGCCTCAGCTACTTGATGAGAGATGCTTTACTGCCTCTAGTTACTGCATTTGTGTAAACAAGGCTAAGACGACAAACTGCATGTTTTTTAACTTGAATGTTAAAATTATGCAGAAGTTCAATTGCTCTTATGCTATGTCATTTACTCTTTCATTAAAACCAGAGCTACAGTTAGCAGAGTGTAGGTATATACTATACAGTATTCTCAGCTTAATTGGTGGATAATTTTCCTTCCTGTTTAGGAAATGATGCAACATCAATAGTCAACTGTCTTCACATACTGGGCCAGACCTTGGATGCAAGGTAATACTGAATACTTTTTCTAAACTATGAAGAAAATCACTTAAAAAAATAATGTGCAGTCAGATTTGGGCTATCTCTATAAGGCTGCAGAATTTCAAAACTCTGGAAGTTATAGTACTGAAAAGAATTCCCATTGCAAAGTCAGTTAATTACTAGTTAATTACCCTCAAAGAATTGACTGCTTTACATGCAGATAGTACTTTTATTTTTTTTCCCTCTGAAGGCAAATGAATCAATTTATGAATTTAAAAGGATTTTGTTTTCTTAATGGGAAACCAGATAAAATGTCCTTGTGTTCTGCAGGATACTTGTGAAATGTGTTTTTCAGTAGGTTCTGCTATGAGAAGATTTCGCAATGTCAAAAGATGAAAGATTTTTCTTTATTATCTATTTCACATAAGCCAAGACTAGGTTATATTCCATGCGTGTCTAAAAGGATAATATTTTTCATTCTTTTTGCATGCTTATATACAGGACTGTGATGAAAACTGGTCTGGAATCTGTTAAGATGGCGTTGAGGGCATTTTTGGACAACGCTGCTGAGGATCTGGAGAAAACAATGGAAAATCTTAAGCAAGGCCAGTTTACACACAGCAGAAACCAACCAAAGGGAGTTACACAAATCATTAATTATACCACAGTTGCTCTCCTGCCAGTGCTATCTTCATTATTTGAGCATATTGGACAGCACCAGTTTGGGGAAGATTTGATATGTATGTATTATTTAGAAGTGCCATGGCACTAAAATAACTGTAGTGTCATGTAGTAAGCATTACTAGACTCTCAGTTCTATTAGAGAAGCACAAATCCTGTGTCATTTTGACAAAGTTGTCATTGATTCAATCAAACGTTTGCTGCAATTGACCTAGGACAGTCTGCAGGTTTTAGTGGACTTTGTATAAATATTAAAGTAGATGTGGCTGTGATTAGACTGTCAGAAGGCTCCATTTTGTTTATAACTTTACCATAGATTTACTGTGATTTTCTTCTTGTGTGAAAATTTACTTTGTATACTTTATATACTTAGTATGCCATTAATTTCAGAAAGTTGGTGCACTAGTGAAATATGATTACTGTCTTAGCTGGTAACTTGGTATTGAAATACATGGAAGTTCTGAGTGAAAACTATGGCACTGAGTGATCCGAAGGCTTTTTGTATTTAGAGAATGATTTTTGTGGGTTGCCTTTGACAGCTTAATATTATTAATTCAGTTATTGTCAAAGGAAATGTATTTTAATTCTACAGGAATGTATTACAAAGAAAAATCTCTTTATACCTATCATTTTCTTCTCTTTAGTGGAAGATGTTCAGGTCTCCTGTTACAGAATACTGGCCAGTTTATACGCTCTGGGAACCAGCAAGAGTATCTATGTAGAGCGGTAAGAAGAAAAACTGTTCCTTGATATTCAGTATTTGTGTTTATATTTAGCTTCATGGATATGCAGTCCAGAAATGAATGTAGGAAGAGATTGTTGTTGGAAAGATGTCTTGAGAGAAAAAAGATGCTCAGATGTTAAGTGGAACACAGCTGTATTTGTTGTAATACACTTAAAATGTTGCATTATATGTTTGTCAATAATGTATTTCTTAATTAAAACAAAAATTTCAAATAGAATTGTCTGACTTTGTAATTAATATCACTTGATTTGAGGTTCAACCAGGGAATTGCAAAAGTGTGTCATTTATCTTAGCTATTGTTGTAATTCTTCCTTATGTATTGTTTAATTGTGATGTATATTTCTTTCTCATTACCCTAAATTTAATTTAATTTGTCACTTGCACAACACTGCTTGTTTTGTAGCTCAATTACCCAGGGAAATGAGGCTTTATAATTGTTTTTTTGTGTATCTGTGTATCTGCTAACTTCCCTCCAAGTTACATTCACTCCATGTAAACAATATTTGGCCAGAAAAATAGAGGTACCTACATAGTTCAGTTCTTAAAACTAAATAGTTGCCCTATAGTGACTAGCACTGTTCTGAGAGAAGGCTAAACAAATTCATACATTTCAGATATTGGTGTCAGTAATCCAGGAACTTCATGCATCTGTACACTGCCTAGCAAATCAACCTGTGCATAGCCACAGACCAGCCCCATGACATACCCTTGCTTACTTGGTGACGATATCATAGGAAACATTATGAAGTAAGGAGGGGACCAGTGTTTATAAGAAACAAAATACACATCTGAGGAAAAACAGGTCTCATTAATTTCATAAGGGATATAAGATTAATTGTTTTTGCTATTCAACCCTTAAATGATGCGGGGGTAGTTAAGATGTAGTTAAGATTAAATATGTCAATGTAAGTGATAATTTTTGTGTGTGGTTGTCTACAATCATTATTGCAAGTGAAAAGCACATAGAATGCTCTTTGTAAGCGTATGTGATGGATGTATGTGTGTTTTGCTTATGACGACCTAATGAAAAGGAAATAAAGGAAGACGAGCAATCAGGATAAATAATAATGGGAATGAAATCAGATTTAACAAAATCAAGTTTAATGGGTTAGATCTAGAAAGAATATAAGCTAAACTATAGACTGAAGATGAATCTTCTTAAATCACAAGATCAGTTTGGAGGCCTTTTTTTTTTAACTTGGAAGTTAATGGGACTTCTGGATTTCTGTCATCTGTGTGGCTCAGCTTCAGCAAGATTTCTCACATATCTAAAATCTGCTCTGATCAACTGAATTGGAAATCAGAAAGCATAGCTTTAAATGTCCCCTGAGGGTCCCAGGTGATGTGGCAGGGGATCACTTACTTCTTCCTAGAGACAGGCTTGTTACAATTTTGACGCACTTAAGGAGTTTTGATTATCAAATAAGTATTGTCATATATTTGAAGAAATTAGAACGATGTTTTTGTGCAAAAGTTTCAGAGTTATTGATCAGCAGAAACAATTTTCCACTCCCTTAAGAATCTTAGAATAAAAATAAGGCTGGTATACAACTACCCTGAGGTGTAGTCAGTCATCAAAGGTGTGTATACTTAACAGTGTTTGTTAATTCACAGGCAACGATCAGCACTAGGAGAATGCTTGGCCGCTTTCTCAGGTGCCTTTCCAGTGGCTTTTTTGGAAACTCATTTGAACAAACATAATATCTACTCAATTTACAATACCAAGAATGCAAGAGACAGAGCAGGTATTTCCAAAAACTCACATGACGGTTATGAAAACACAATTTCACTGTAAATTCTGCTTGCCTTAATACATGTATTTTGCATACATTTTATAGTGCAAGAATTTTCTTGTAATCTCTTGGTTGTATTTCTTTCCTAAATCAACGGGCTAAGTCTAGTGAAACCCATTATTTTACATTTCTAAAGATACCTATGTTTTCATTTTGAGATACCGTTCTCAAAATACCACTTTGGAATACATTTATTGAAGGGACTTTGCACATTTTTAGAATCTCGGATATTATAGCTTTGATGATAAAATCATGTAACTTTTGTTCCTCAGTTTTCGTATGGAGTATTGGGTCCCTAAAACATACATACTTGCAACTGAAGCAGAATACCTTTCCTTGTATTAGGTACATAATACAACCTTAGAAAGTAAATACACTGCGGAGTACTGTGTAGATTGTTTTTTCTTTGAAATACAAGGCAATACAGATACTTTCCAGTAACATTATATATGTTGATTTTGCGTATACCTTCTTGTTCCATTCTTAAACTCTTGGGTTTTTTTTTATGCTAAAACCTAATTGTTGAATAAGGTCATACACACTACTTGTTCCTATGGTAAACAGAAGGTAAAGCAGAACTGTGCAGACTCTGCCTTGTCTTGGGTCAGGACCACCACCACGTGGTCGCGACCCCCCCCCTTCTCCCTCCCCTCCCGGTAAGATGGGAAAGGGTAAGAAAAAAAAAATGGAACCTCGTGAGTTGAGATAACGACAGATTTTTAATAATACCACAGAAGGAAAACAAAAGAAAAGAGAATATAACAATAAGACAAGGTATAGAATACAATGGAAACACTGATACAATGAATATCTCACCACCGATAGCTTCACAAAACACAACCGGCCCCGTCCCCGGTGTCGGGCTGCCCTTCCCCTCAACCCGGGCATGACGTCAGCATGGTATCGAATATCACTTTGGCTATACCCACCTCCCAGCTTCTGTGGGGAATTAACTCTATCCCATCTGGACCCAGGAAATGCCTGTATGCTGAGTGTGAATTATATCACAGATATGTATAGATGCCAGTTTGTAGTGGCATCCATTTTATAACTTCACGTTTTTTTAAAAAAAAAAGCATACCAGATTTGTTCTTCAAAGAGCTGTCATATCTTATCTTGAAAATATTAACAGCCATACTTACTTACCATATATATTCTAGCTATTTTAGTACACCTAGAAAGACAATCCACTGTACATTTGACAGAAATTTGAAGGAAACTCTGATGGCTGTGTAAAATGTATTTGGATCTAAACAGGAGAAGAGACTGTTTTTGTAAAAAGACTAGCCTTAGGCTATGTTCGTACAAATATTTGAATTCACAAATTGAAGACTAAATTTTCAATGTATAGATAGCTGTAATCTCATTGTGTATGTCAGGATGTTAGACATTCAACAGCTAATAGTTGTGCTTACAGATACTTATTTGTATATGGAAGAAACTGCCTCCAAAAATAAAGGCAACTGCAGTGCCTTTTCAGAGGGGGCAACTGCTAATTCAAATAACTTGAAAAGTAAATATTTACAATCAGAAATTCACCTTCAGAAGTCAGTTTCTCAGAATCTGCTCTACTCATTATGTCAGGCAATGATTTTTTTTTTTCCTAGTAGCATTCTAGGTTTCATCTGATGTGTTGTGGAGAGATGCTTCATTTTATCAATTTCTTTCCTTAACTGCAAAGCTTATGTTGGAAAAAAATTATGAAATTTAAGCTTTGTTTCAAATATAGTTGATTGCATCTGATTTCTCTGAATTCATTCCATAATAATTACATTGTTGTAGCTTCCATAGAGGAATTATTTTTATTATAGAATGTTTTATTATTGAAGCTTATATATAAGCACTCCTTGCTCAATGGTATGAAAGTACCTGGTTTTTATTGTTGTGTTTGTGGTTTTTTTTGCTTGAATCAGAACGGCATAAATGTAAATAGAAACCAAAAGTTGTATGGAATAGGAATTGAGAAGAAGTATTTTCCCTCTGTGACTTAGTTTGATTTTTGGAATTTTTTTTTATAGTTCTCAACTTGCCTACTAGTGTAGAAGAGGTTTGTCCAAATATTCCTTCCTTGGTGAAGCTAATGGAAGAAATTGTGGAACAGGCAGAATCTGGTATTCGTTACACACAAATGCCACATATCATGGAAGTAATACTGCCTATGCTATGTAGTTACATGTCACACTGGTGGGAACATGGCCCAGAAAACAATCCTGACAAGGCTGAAATGTGTTGCACAGCCTTGACGTCAGAGCACATGAACACTCTCTTGGGTAACATATTGAAAATCATCTATAACAACCTTGGTATTGATGAGGGAGCCTGGATGAAGAGATTAGCAGGTAAGAATGTGCATGTCTGTTCAAAATGTGTGTCTGAATTACTCTGTATTTACCCTTTTAAAGCTGGAGTAAAACAACACTCATATTTTTATGTTTTTAAACAATGCAGATCTTCATGAACCAGAAATATTAAGTATAAAGAAAGAGCAGCGTAAGCAGTATGTTTAAATCTCTTAATAAGTAATATAGATGCATTAGATAATTGGTTTTTTTCCCAAGAATATGCACATACGCGTTTTGTACTGTATTGAATTAAAGGAGTATAATTATTTAGACCATTTTCATTATATAACAAGTTCCCATTTGCAGGCATTACACATTTCCTTGCTATCCTGTATGAGTACTGGATCCTTAAAATATTGTTTTGAAGTTGTGTATCTAACATTAATGTTACAATGAATTGTGGAAATGCATATGTCATTTTAGTGATACTTGCATTAACTTCTTTGTGATAACACCTTAAAATTTATTTATAAACAATTTATTTCTCAGTGTTACAATCCATAAGGAAAAGTCACTTCAGTGTTGTGAAATCAGCTTTTTTGATTAGGCTTTCTTATGACTTTTCAGAAGTTATTGCTGTTGTAATTTCATTAATGGTAGCAGTCTGGATTCCTAGTCTTTTGAGGGTTGGTAACATAATGCACTCTAAGGATAAGTGGTAGCTGCCTAAAATTCTTTGTAATTTGATGGATATGTTACAAATGTCTTTGCACTAATGGGCCCAAATGAAGTGATAATTTACGTATTCATTTTTGAAAGTAGATTTTCAAAAAGCTTGTGTTTACAAGTCTCAAATAGCTGTTCGATGCATGGATGAGTCAGTCTCATTTCTGTCTACGCACAAGCCTTCCAGTGTCCTGCGCATAAGAAATATAGGCAGGCAGTAGCTTTGCAGGTAACTAGAGCATGCTTTCCAGTTCTACTTTGCTCAAGATAAAAAGCAAGGTTCAAAAGAGGAGCCAGTAGCTGAGAAAACTTGTGTGTGTGCTATGTAGCTATCCACCCATACATACCATTAAACACCTTCTACATTACTCAGTAAAATTGGCAAATACCAGTATGTTGACAGAATGCAAGGAAAGAAGTTTTATGATCTCACAATCTTAGTCTGTGAAGTTGTGATTTCTGCCCTCATAGTGACAAAGTGAATTGGCTAAGTGAAATCCTGACCTCATTTAATTCTTGGCAAAAAATCTGCTGATTTCAATGGGGGCAGGATTTTACCCTGTAGCCTAGAGATAAGATCCAAGAAAGAGGGGAAAAGTAAAAGTTTTTATTTATATTTTGTGGCCAGGTATATATTATAATATTCGTTGCCTTAAATAGTGTTTTCCCAGCCCATCATAAGCAAAGCGAAGCCAGAGCTCTTAAAGACACACTTCCTGCCACTGATGGATAAGCTAAAGAAAAAAGCAGCAGTGGTTGTATCGGATGAAGAACATCTAAGAGCAGAAGGCAGAGGTGACATGTCGGAGGCTGAACTGCTCATCCTAGATGAGTTCACCACTTTGGCACGGGACCTCTATGCCTTCTACCCTTTGTTGATTAGATTTGTGGACTATAACAGGTATGTGGAAAGGAATAGGTCAATGAATCTCATAAAATGTTCCTGTAATTGATACCAAATCTTATCCCTTCATAAGCCTAGCACTGAATTAAAGTAGCTTTTACTCAGCCTGCCAATCCTGAAGTTTCTCAAGCTGATGCTTTATGACTTTTAGGAGGAGCTGGGGTCTTTCCAGGAGAAAACTGGAAAAAAGAAAAAAAAAGATGCAATCAAAATTTGTTGGATTAACATAAAAGGATTTTAAGGGTTTTGAAACAGGATATCAAAAAGCCACTGCTACCAGAAAGGATTAAAAGCATGTATGCTTGGTTTAGTTGGCTTGTATCCTTGTAAAATGTTGAAAACTTATTTGATAAATCTAGTGAAGATCATCCACATTTCCACCCTTTTACCAAATTTTAGGGCAAAATGGCTGAAAGAGCCCAACCCTGAAGCGGAAGAATTATTCCGCATGGTGGCTGAGGTCTTCATTTACTGGTCAAAGTCTCATGTAAGTAATTCCTTGGTAAACACTTGTTTTACTTAGTAGGCAGTAGGTAGTAATTAGTAGGTAGTAATTCTTAGTAGGCAGATATATATATATATATAAAGCTTTTTGAGGTCTGTGTCCTTACTCCCCCCTTTTTTTTCTTCCCCTATCAGTTATTTTTCACCCCCAAAGCCTTTTTATAACCAGGATGTATGGCTCCTAAATTGGCAGTAGTTGTTTTATTAAAGTCCATTTTCCTAAATTGTACAGATAAAAATCATGTGGAAAGGTGCCCAACAGGACTAGGGGAAGAAGGTTTTCGTGAAGGAAACATGCAGCTCTATTTGCAGTCACTTATTTTGTGTTGCAGTGTAGATTTGTAATTCTTTAATAAAAGTTAAAGGTATATAATTCATTTATTAAACCTAAGTCTGTAGCTGGATTGAATGAATTAAAGTCAGTAAGCATTCTAAGAGCAAGGAAGTGGCAAATATATCTTACAAGTAATTCTCTGAATAATGTATTTTTTTCCTAGATGATACTGTTTCATGTTTCATAAATTTTACCAGTTAAGAATTTCTTCTTAATTTAACTTCTACAAAATTTACCCTTGTTTCTCAAGTCTGATTCCTCTGTTTCATATGCAAGAACCAAGGGGTCTGCATTAAGACCTAATTGGCATAATCACAGAGAGTGCTTAAGTGAAAATAAAACATGATTCATGTGAATACTGGAACAAAAAAAAAAGAGCAAAAAAACAAGAGAGTCTAAATATGTTCAGGCACTGTATCTCTATATGGACTGTTGTCAATACTAAATTTGTTTTCTGCCATAACTTCAGGTCTCTCAGGTTTAGGAAACAAGATGCTTTATTATTTGTGTACTTGTGCTTGAATTTAACAGTACAACTTATTACAAGCATGACTTGCACAGAAACTGGTTGCACAGTAGATAGATCATCAAATTACTTGTGTATTCGTAAGTTCAGTCTTTTATTTAAAGTTTTTATGTATCTGAATATAGTGGGATTTATAATGGGGAAAAAATGGAATGAATGATTTACTAGTAAGGGAAACCCCAGACAATATTTTTATATTGAATTAGAGGAGGAGTGAGATTTTTGTTACAGCTGTTTCATAGCCAAAGAATCATTCTTTCTCTCTAACACAGAAAAAAACCCCGAACACACAACTCCCTGAGCTATGCCATGTAAATAAAGCTGGCATTCAAGGCCATTAATCGTACATTTTTTGTGTCCTTGTCTTACCTTGTGGATTTTACAAATTTCCAGTTAATTTATATTTTTATTTAAGGCTGGTTTAGATAGCTTTCTCATATACCATAGGTGCTTTTAACTGAGATCTTTTATATATTTCCAGAATTTCAAAAGGGAAGAGCAAAACTTTGTCGTACAGAATGAAATCAACAACATGTCTTTCCTTATCAGTGACACCAAATCTAAGATGTCCAAGGTAGTATAAAGATTTTTATATTTTTCTCTTTGCAGAGGGGGAGGAGACAGGAGGACTCCAGAGAAGCACATTTTTTTGTTTTGTTTTTTTTTTTAAATTATATCTGTTGAAAACACTGGGTTAAGAATCAAAAGGCTGTTGTTTGAGAAACATAGTGGTCTTTCAAGATACTGGTTTAAAATATTGGCAATGATGTAATGTCAGTTCCATTGGACAGGGATGCAACTGTATAGGTAGTAAGTTAATTGTCAAACCAGAGACAAGTACAAAGTTGTTAGGGCAGTTCTTTTATTTAATATTAGATATTTTTTCATCTTTGCTTTATGCTGCAGGCAGCAGTTTCTGACCAGGAGAGGAAGAAAATGAAGCGAAAAGGTGACCGATACTCTATGCAGACCTCTCTCATTGTGGCAGCACTGAAGAGATTACTTCCCATTGGCCTAAATATTTGTGCTCCTGGAGACCACGAGCTAATTGCACTGGCCAAAAATCGATTCAGCATGGTAGGTGCTCTTTTTACACTTTTAAAAGTTAGAAATATTTTACCAATTTTACCTATCAAGACTATAATTCTGTTATATAGAGGCACAATGTGTGACTATGGTAGATAGTAATCTGCATATTGGTCTCATTTTCAGGGCATAAAACATTTCATTTTGGACATGCTTATTTTCTAAATGATCAGTTGTATTTTATGAAGCTTGAATTTGGAAATGCAAATAAGAACTGAATCTTTCCTAACTTCTATGCTCAATATCAGAACTAATTCCTTTTGATCACTGTTGTGTGAATGCAAGAATTTCTGTAGGGATAAACTGTTTTAAAAGTGATTTTTCTGCGGGTAAACTCACAGTGCAATAATGTGGTTGTAATTTGGAAATTACTCCTTTCTCAAGCTATGATACTTTACATACCCTATCAGGGTTATATGACCTTTGAACAGCAGAAGTGAATGTTTGTAAAAGATAAAACGTCTCCAAAAGAAACAGAAATCAAATCAGAGAAGGCTGTGTTCACTGTTACATTGTCAGGATAAGAAAAAAGTTCTGTGTTCATGATATTGGTTTCATTTGGTTGAACTTTGATTCAAGAGACCCCACCTGGAGTATTGCATTAAGCTCTGAGGCCCCCAGCATAAAAAAGACTTGGACCTGTTGGAGTGAGTCCAGAGGAGGGGCATGAAAATGGTCAGAGGGCTGGAGAAACTCCTGTACGAGGACAGGCTGAGAGAGTTGGGGTTGTTCAGCCTGGAGAAGAGAAGGCTCTGGGGGGACCTTAGAGCAGCTTTGCAGTAAGCTGAAGGGCGCCTATAAGAGAGATGGGGAGGCACTCTTTATCAGGGAGTGTAGTGATAGGATGAGCGGTAATGTTTTTAGTCTGAAACAGGGTAGATTTAGAAAAGATATAAGGAAGAAATATTTTATTGTGAGTGTTGTGAGGCACTGGAACAGGTTGCCCAGAGAAGCTGTGGATGCCGCATCCCTGGAGGTGTTCAAGGTCAGGCTGGATGAGGCTTTGAGCAACCTGGGCTAGTGGGAAGTGTCCCTGCCCATGGCAGGGGGGTTGTAACTAGATGACCTTTAAGGTCCTTTCCAACCCAAACCATTCTATGATTCTGTGATATGTATATACTAGTAATTTCAATTAATACTTGTATTTAATATGTTACTGTGGACAAATATGAATGATGCCATCCAGAACTTGTTCCTGTGAGGTTGAGGCTAGCTCTGGCCTGATACAAAAAGACGTATTTCCACTGAGATTTTCTGCGGTCTTCCACATTGTCAGTCATCATCTGAACTAAGCCCAAGGTTGACATTTATGTGAACAATACATTTTCTTAATTGCCTTCTGTTCCTGATTGATATGATTTGTAATTTGTTGACAGAAAGATACTGAAGATGAAGTACGAGATATCATCCGCAGTAATCTTCATCTCCAGGGCAAGGTAATCTATATGCAGGTTTTAAACATGATTTTTCTTCCTTTGAACTAATTTGTTGGTACCATATAATGACAACCTGCCTTGGTTTGTTAGGATAACTTCTAGTCCCATTTTCTCTTCTGTCAAGTAACTTGTTTATATCAATTGTTAAATGTTAGGTTTTAAATATGTTTATATATGCATTATATACAATAACATGGGGCCCTTCAAATCCCTGCCTATGCACACCATTAGTATGAGACTGGAGATGGAAGCAAGGTCTATCCCAGTTCAATATCTACGTTCTGTTATTTGAGATAGAATCTGAAAAATGCTCAAAGTTACTTTTTATCAGTTTGAAATGTAAAGGAAAAGGAAGATGCCACTTTGGGATACTCTGTGAAGTGAAAGATCTCCACTGTGCTCAGTTTTGTTCCTGTTTTCCAGCCCAGGGAAAAGGAAGTATTTTGGAAAAAGTGTGGATTTTTGTTACTGACTTCCAGTTACTGGCAGATGAATAGCCCTAGGAGAAAAAGTCCTGAACTGCCTCAGTGTAGCTGAACTGTTTTATTCATTCTTCACTAATGGCAAAGGAGCAGCCATAATACAGAAGTATAATAAAATTATGCACATTTCTTCTTGTTGAAGGAAGATGGATTTGGACCTATGGATGGTGTCTTATTTAGGATTGTCCTTTGCCTCCTCCCCCTGCCCCAGGTTTTATTCACCTCAAGGAAAAAACTAGCTAGTATTTTCTGTGCTTATTAAATAGTTACAAGAGAATAAACATGTGAGTTGGAAACTTGGCTTTTTTTTTTCTGAAAAGGTATTACAAATCATCCAGAAGTCTAGCTTCCACTGCAGTTCAATGCATGGCAATAAATGTTTTTGTTTTGGTTTGTTTTTTTCTTTTTAATTACTTGGCAATGGGATGGTTCTTCCTGAATAATATCTGAAGATTAATTTTCACCCATCGTATGTTTTCTATATATTGCTGCAATTTCAAGCAAATTTTTGTGTAGCTTGAGGTTTCTGGGAGCTCACAAGAAGTTGCATCATTTTGCAGAGCTAACAACTAGTGTTTTTTTTCATAAAAATATTACAAATAAAATTCCAATAGCTCTAAATTATAGGGATTGTGCTTAGAAAAGTTGACCAGTGAAAACAAAATATTTTGTTAAATACTAAAAAAAGCTTGAAATACTTTTCCTTATATGGCAAATATTTATATGTTCTGAGAAGCAGAAGAAACAAGAGAATTTATGAAGATCTTAATGAGCAACAGTATTTAAGCAATGTGCATGCCATGAACATACAAAGCTTAAATGTGTTGTGATTTTGTGTGTGAACTTCAGTAATGTTTTCTTGATAATGAAGACAGGTATTTGTATTTTGCCATTTTCAGTATGTGTATATTGTCATTTTTTGAGCCATGCAATTGTAAGTCTTGCCTGGCATTTCATGCTGCTTTTTTCTGGCACTTGTCCTCCTGTTTTAAATGCTTCAGATTCTATTTTGTTTCTTTAGGGTTACATTCTGCATAGTGCTGTCAAGAGATTTCTGTCTGTTACTGCTTTTTTGCCTTGGTGTAACGATACTACTTAATATGTTGATCTTTGCTTTCTCTTCAGAAACTTCCTTTTATTCAGTTAAAAGTTTGCTACTTTTCAGCAGCATATCACCTCCTTGGTTAATAACACATTAAAATAAAAGTAATTTTAAATTTCTTATATTGATGAAATTTCACAGTGCCTTGATAATTAAGAAGGAAGTAGTCTTAGCTAATCCAAAGTACACATCAACAGATTTTCCAGTTGTAAACTTTTCAGCAGTGACTTTGGAATTTCCTAATTCCCCCCTAACTTGGGAATTCCTAATGAATTCCCAGTGGAAGATGACATTCTGAAAAGGAAACACATACTAAATAGCTAACAAAGCTAAATAGCTATTGTAGCTAGGTTTATTTTATAGCTATCTACTTATTGCTTTACTAGCTTTGAAAAGTTTATCTTTTTGACCTGTATGTGAAAAGTAGTCACTCAGCTACGGACAAAATACAGCATTTCTTGGGCTTCAGAACTGCATTTTATTATTGTATTTATTCTCTTTATTATGATTTTTTGCCTGTTGCTAAGCAGTTTGTTCTCAGTGGCTTGAAATGTATCTTTTCATGAATCATTTAGGACTGACACATTTGAGAGTTCACAATAAATCAAAGTGTATAACTTAATTATTTAAAAGTATGATGTATAAATTCAGGAATTATTTACAAAGAACAATATAATTTATGCTGTAATTCTTTGATGTCATTAGTATTCAGTCACTAGAATCAAGTACATGTCAGATACAGTCAACTGATATTTCTTGTTAAGAAAAATGATTGTCCTATATGCATACGCTGCCCTTTTTTGTCTGATTGAGCCAGACATAAAAGGAATGTAGGCCAAATTATCTTATAAATTTAAATTATTTACTGTTATAAATTAATATGTAACTTAGTTAAAATGGTGTTTGTGTAAGGTGGCTTTCAAAGCAGCAGAAAAATACCACAATTTGGGACGGCTGTTCTTCCAACCATAGCAATATTCTTTCTTCAAATGGTGTTTTCTGTTAACCACTTATGCTTCTCATAGACACCAAGTTCTGTCATTTATGTTATGGCTAACGTGTAATTTATCTTGATTTCTTTTTGGAAAACTGCACTGTTTGAGAATCATCCTACTGAATCTTTAGCTATTAATGTTGTGGTGTCTGTTTCATGCATTGTCTACCTTTGTCTACATTTGTCTTCACCCTGTTTCTGTCTTTCCTTTCCTTGCATGCCTGCATGCTGTTACTCAGTACCGAGCCTTTTATTTCAAGAAATTGATGACGAAACTTGCATTCATTTTGACATGGATGAAGCTCAAGTCACCAAAATCATCTTCCAGCCATGCTAATTCACACCTTGAAATGTCAACTACTCATACCCTTAGAAAACTACCTATACAAAAAAGCTGTACCTTGATAGAATGTGAGGAGTCCTCAGATCAAAAGACATCTCCACCTGTGATTAAAAGGTCTTTTGTGGACTATCCATTCATGATGATCCAGTCAAATACTCACACAAAGACTGTGGATGTGACAGTTGTTAAGAAATGGAAAAGCCGAAAGGTGGAAGAAATACCTGCCAATTGTGGCTTTCTAGGTTGTAAAAAGCTATTATTGAGCAACTGTGTAAGTTTATAATCATTCCTGGAACTTCAGTAAACTGTGTACTGTAAGATGTTTTGTGGAAATGCACTGGCATTATTGTCTCATCTTAGGCACAAATTGAAATCTGGATCCACAAAGATGTTTTAGGAGATTAAGTTTTGAGTTTAAGCCCTATTTGAATCTGTAGTGTTTAGGCACAAATGCTCCAGGAATCGAGGCCAGTGTGTTTTAAAACTAAATTGCACTATCAGGAAGATCACTGGCCACAGCTCTTAGTAAAATGGGTTATGCATTGCATTTGTCTTCAGTGTGATTGATGCAAAAAAAGATTGCACAGTGTGTTGCATCACTGTTGATTAGCAGAGGCACTGGGGAGACAAAATGAACAAAAAAAGAGATTCCTAATGGTAAAATAGAGCATCACAGATCAGTGAAATGGAAAAAATTGAAATGTAAAGAGAAAAATAAGAAAAAACATTTTGCTTCAAACAGTTCTTTATAATTTGTAGACCAATAAGCAAATGCATCTTGAATTCATTTTTCATAAATTAAGTTTTTATTTTTCAGCTACTAATCGGTAAAATTAAGATTAAAACAATTGAAAAAAACTAATATGAAAAAAATCAGGCATAAATAAGACCAATATGACTAATTTCCATGACTGAAAACCAAGTAGTCCCCAACTAGTAGAGCAACAATTTCATTGTTGTTTGGTTTAATAACTGGAAGGTCAGTGTAAAAAGTTATGTCTGTCTACCTCATATTCATTACTTTTCCTCAAATAATGTATTCATTGCTGCTGCCAGCGCTATTTGTTGGCCCATGATAATTTGCTCTTTGTATTATTATTGGATTTTTAGTTTTCTGGAAGCTCTCAAGAAACATCAGTCTTTAGTTTTGTTCTCCCAGTCAATGTAGTGGATGCTGTATGGGTTAGCTACACAAAGGTGTGGGTTAGCCATATACAGTGCTTCTGTTGTCCTTTGAAGCAGTTTCTGTTGTCCTTTGAAGCAGTTTCTGTACTGCTATACTGTTTGACCCTACGTTTGGAACATTTTGCCTTGGTGACCTGTGAAATTTTTGTCCTGCAGCTTGAGGATCCCGCCATTAGGTGGCAGATGGCACTTTACAAAGATTTACCAAACAGGACTGAAGATTCCTCAGATCCAGAGAAGACTGTGGAAAGAGTTCTTGATATAGCTAATGTTCTGTTTCACCTGGAACAGGTTAGATATATTTTCCCAATTCCATTGCTTCCTGTTCTAAACAAAAGCATTCAGCCTTTCATTTGTACTTTCNGTTAGCCATATACAGTGCTTCTGTTGTCCTTTGAAGCAGTTTCTGTTGTCCTTTGAAGCAGTTTCTGTACTGCTATACTGTTTGACCCTACGTTTGGAACATTTTGCCTTGGTGACCTGTGAAATTTTTGTCCTGCAGCTTGAGGATCCCGCCATTAGGTGGCAGATGGCACTTTACAAAGATTTACCAAACAGGACTGAAGATTCCTCAGATCCAGAGAAGACTGTGGAAAGAGTTCTTGATATAGCTAATGTTCTGTTTCACCTGGAACAGGTTAGATATATTTTCCCAATTCCATTGCTTCCTGTTCTAAACAAAAGCATTCAGCCTTTCATTTGTACTTTCACCTGCTGTATTTAATGTTATATTCTTTTTTAATTCTTTTGATGGCTGCTGTTTACGTGCTTGCCTTGTGTTTTGCAATACAATATCATGTGGTCATACTGATCACACAACGTACTTGCAGCAGCTCCAACAATCATTTATTTGGAAAAGGACTAAGAAAGTGATACCTATGTTTTAGCTTCCTTCTGGTTCACTTCAGCTAGCAGGAAGCAATCACTAAATTGTCCATGGAACATTAAATGTGAGTAAAAAACTCAATTATTGAAAAAATGCCTTTTTTAAGGTATTTTTCCTCAGTTGAGATTCTTGAATTGTTGACGTAACAGGAAACTTAAAGGTGCCTATATACGTATCTGGTTAGAAGCTACATACAGCTATATGGAGTAGGACAGTCAGATTACCTGATACAGAACTTCTCTAGTGATGGCTTTAGAGAGCTATGTACTAGTTAAAAAAGAAGAATGTCTACTTGACAAAATCTATATATAAGTTTGTGTGAATGTGAGCAAGAACATATGCATCTAGAAAACTAAGCTGGCATTGAAATTCAGAAAATTAGTGATAATCTGGAAGTTTCAGCAAGACTGCTCTTTGGTGGTCCAGCAAACTGCTTGCATACGTGAACTTATATGCATTCATGCTGGTGCAATGGTAAATACAAACCAATGGTAAGCGAGCCAGCTCAAGTATTAGTTGCTGCATTCAATAAATTGAAGCAGTGTGGAGGAATGACATTTCTGAGAAAGTTCTGGCAGAACCTTCAAGTTGTTTCAGAATCTGTCATGAAGCTCTATTGTTTTATCTAATATTTTTGCATAAATACATGAGCTTCCTGTGTGACTTAGACAACAGTAACTTTCCTTGAAAAAATTTTGTAATTTATATTGTGTCCTGCTTCCTGCTAGCACTGATAAAATTTTGTCTTTTCCTGTCTGATTAAACTTGTCCCCAGAAATAGGTCAACCAAGAGTAAATGTTGGAAGTTAGGTTGGTTGGCTTTGATTTTTGGTGTTTCCTCCCCTTGGGAGAAGAGTTTATTACTTATCTTTAAGCTTTTAATTCTTGAAATTTTGAAATAAAAATCCACCCTATGTTGAAATATTTTACAAGTCAAAGACTTAAGTGATAGATTTAATTTTCCCGTTTTACTTACTGAATAGTTAGCTATTTTGCACTTTAGATTTGCTCTGTGTTTTCTAGACTTTTAAAAAATGTACTGAAGAAACAGCATGTTAATTTGAAGAGTATTCCTAGTGGCAGAGATGAATGCTGCTGGTTACACCATGGACTGTGACTGTGAATAAAATAGCTCAGGGTTCATTTCTTTTCCTTTTCAAATAATTGAGAATTCAAGGCTCTCTTGTGCTCTCTTTAGATTAGATGTTTTCACGCAGAAGGCTGGCACAGGTTTTCAGACGCCATGTCAGGAAGTTTCCATATTGTAATGAGATCACTGGTTTAGTCATGTAGGAATCTGAGAGACATGTGAAAGTGCTTGTATATACACTTGATTGCTAAAAGTGGATTTCAGAGATCTTGAAATGCACAAATTGAGATGAATACTTGTGTCCAAGCTGTTGCATCACACAACTCCTCTTCATATAGTTTGCCAGCCTTAGTATGAACTTGCTTCAGCCTTACACATTTTGATAGAAGAGGATGAAGAGGAGCCACTAAATTTTCCCTGTTATTGAACATGTGTGGAGCAAGCAAAAAGGAACAGAATGTGGAAGTAAATCCATGGCAATCACAGTTAGCCTAGTAGAGAGAGAGAGAAATAGGAGAACGGGTGTTGTTTTGAAAGGATATAGCATGGCTATGAGGAAGAAGGAAGAGTGGAGGAAAGCTAGAAATTCTGGAGAGCAAAAAGTCTTGTATTTTACTCTGGTTTTATCAAAGTTAATCAAGCTGAAAGGAAATTGATTAGAATGTACAGAGTTGCATAATTCAGCATTAGACTCTTGGTTTTGAGTTCAACAAGCTTATACAATCTCTTGACGTCTGACATTTTAGCTATACCATCATGTATATAAATTGGTTAAGCTTCTGTGGTTTGGAGAAATTGTTCAAGGGCGTGAAACCCAAGGGATGATCCTTGTGTTTTTTGTTTTCTATCATAAGCTCAGGGCATTAAAAACCCAGCAGTACTACAAAGCAAGATGGATTCCTATTGTAATACCAGATCGACATTTCAGATCAACCCTTCTGATCAGACTTAAACAAGGACTTGTAGTGAACTAAAGGATGGCTGCTTTTATTTTGGGTTCTTTGCACCTATTTTTTAAGGATTTGGCCCCATAGCTTTACTTATCTTCTGTAGGCAAGTGCTCAGGTAGTTTTGTTACTGAAATGGGTGATTCAATGTGTTCAAAAATAGTGAATATGTGAGCACTGGATCTGTTTTTATTACAGTCTTGAGTATATTATTTATTATAGTCTTGCTCTCCATATGCAAATACTCTGTTCTCCGTATAAGCATACTCTGAATGCTTTCCTTGTTGCACTGGCAAAGATCAGTAATTCAATTCATTCTCTGTATTTTCTTTCCATGCACAGCTAACTTCTTTGTTTTTATTATTTCCAGAGATCTGCTTGTGTAGGCCGAGGCTATTTCTTTTGGGAAAGTATAGAGAGTTTTATAGTTGTTTGTGAAGATACTAATTACCTAACCTTTGATGTTTGTGTTTGCCTGACTTCTGATTTATTAGCGCTGACTTTGTTTTGTGACTGTAAATATGTTTGCAAATAATGCTTTTTTTATCCTTTCTCTTAACAAATATTTTAGAATTGTATTTTGTCTTTTGGAAAGAACTTGTTTTAGAATGTCACCATTTAATCTTAGAAGTGTAATTTTCCATTTCACTGAATGCTTGTCACTATTTTAGTCTGTTTAATTAAATGTTTATTGTTTAGCTGTAAATTTTTTTCTGTATTTCACTAAGCTAGTAAAGTCCTCTTGGATAATTATGTTTGGATTGAATATTGAGTCTACATAGATGTCATCATTACTGCATATTTTAAATTAAATGTTTTATTTTATTACAAGGGAGAAATCAGCAAGTGTTTCCGTTTAGAGCTGCTAACTTCCATTGACTACTTTGATGATGTTGGGAGACAGAGGAGCTATTATTCCACTAGCACAGTTGTCTGTAAAAAAACCAGAGTCCCCACAAACAAACCAACAAAACACTACAAAAGACATGCCCCACTTAACTTTACGAGAGTTGTGTAGATTAAATCAAATTATATGATCTTTATAGAGCAGTTGTGAAGTAAATCACAAAAACTGTGGGAAAGGCTGTGGGAAAGGAGTGGTCTGTAGCACAGCCCACAATCGTAGTTCCCGGTTATCTGGTCAGGCTGTATGCTGTTGCATGCAGTTGCTCTTCTGTATCACATTAACAATTTTCTTCTAATAGAAACAAGGATGGAAGGTGGAACAAAACAAAGTGAAAGAGCAAAAGATGAGGATGGAGCTCAACTAATTTCATCTCATGCTACTGTAGAGCCAGGATGAAGGAAGCTAATATATCTGAGGACAGAGCTGTAATATTACAAAATGTAGCTGAAGTGTTTGGGAATCTCTTATGTTCATTCTAGCTGTGAGGATTCATGGAAGGGATTTAGTCCTAAGTCTCTGTGCCTGTCTCTCATTTTTAAAGTTAATTACTTTCCATGTAGCTTAGCATGGTAAATACTACAAATAAAAGATTAATTGTATTTAAGACAATTCCTTTAGAAGTGTTGTCTGAGTCAATGTGAACAGGTACAATTTACCTGTACATATGTAAAGACCTACATATAAAAGATAGAAAGAATGAAGGTTCTTTGTGTTAAAAGTTAAGGTTTCCTGAGAGATAGCCTCAATTGTGATAATATTTTATCTAAAAGATACGAGAAGTAAGATGAAAAAAAAAGGAGAATATCTGTATCATACAAGGAAGGGGAGATTTTTACCTTTAAGTTTGTTTTCTAAATTCTGATTCTACAATTTGGCTGATCACTTTAACTCTTTCTAGAACACTTTTTTCCATCTATTATTCTGTTATCTTTCCACTTGATTTTTCTCTTATCTCACTTTTTTTTTTTAATTACTGTGCCCAGACAGTAGGGACATTGCCACATTATTTATTTTTCCGTGTGTGTTTTATGCAACAGGTTGAGCATCCTCAGAGGTCCAAGAAAGCAGTGTGGCATAAGCTGCTGTCTAAACAGAGGAAAAGAGCAGTAGTTGCATGCTTTAGAATGGCACCATTGTATAATCTGCCAAGGTAAGAGCTATATTTGTTCTGTCTTTCACAAATGCATTTATGTTCATACAGTGCTATTTGGCGAGATCAAAAGGCAGAAAAAAAACACATAAACCAGTAACTGATAAACTGTGTGGTAATGTATTTTATATATCCCTTTTTTTAATTGTCCTGATTACTTTCTTGTATCTTCTCAAAAGAATAAAAACAAGTATAATTTTAGATTTATAATTCACAGTACATGTCCCAGGAAGCACATGGGCATGAGAATCATACTAGCCTGAAATGAGGCTGCTGTGACAGTTGAAAATACAACAAAGATATTTCCATCTGTAGCTGTTCTTACTTTAACAAGTAGGTCACCTGCACATAACTAGCATTCCTGTACATTTTTATTATACTTCTGCCTTTTTGGTATGTGAGACAGACAGTTGTTTAAAAAAAGGTGATTGATAAAATTCTTCATGGAGAATTGGTGTTGTGCTGTCCATTTTGCATTGAATCCTCAAGAAAAAAAACCCAAACACAGTAAATTTAATCATTGGCTTACCATCTTTCCCCTAGCTTTATCATCCATTTAATTTCATGGAGTGTGGAAAATAGTAATGGTTTATTGTTTTAGATATGCAAGTCTAATCCTGAACATTAAAAAAAAAATGCAATTATTTGAGCACAATCCAAAGTTATCAATTGCTGTTATCTTAATATTTAAATTAAAATAATAGGAAAATATTTTATATTCAAAATAAAACTCACTAATGTGGCAAAGTAATTGATTTTATATCTTACCTGTGTTTGTTTCTTTAAAGTTCTATTTATTATCTGTTCCTAAAATCATTATTATTACATTTTAACATCAGTTTTACAAATTAATGGGACACAGTTTGAATAGCATGTTTTAATGTAAACTTAATTTTTAAAACAGGTGCTTTTGGCAGGTTTTACTGTAGAAATTTTGCTTTCCTTTTAAATTGTAGTTGTAATGACTGGACAGTTCTTCAAGCTGAATGAAATTCATATTCACCAAATTCTTCTCTTTAACAGTTTACAGCTTTTGTTTTAAATGTCCCTTTCAGGCACCGAGCTGTCAATCTCTTTCTTCAAGGCTATGATAAATCTTGGATTGAAACAGAAGAACACTATTTTGAAGACAAACTGATAGAAGACTTAGCAGTACGTCTGGGTGCAAAGGGTCATGGGAATGTATTGTGGATTAACATTGCATAACATTTTGTATAATAATAATAAATTAGTGAGGTACATAAGAGATCATCTAAGCTGTGCCTCCCTTAAAGAGGTGAACTTATAACCAAGTCACTCTGAAGATGTTAAAAATTACAGGTGGTAGAGATTCCAGAATCCCCTCAGGCAATCTGCTTCAGGGCTTCAGTAACCTTTTGTAAAACTTTTTAAACTTGTCTAAATTATGTGCCAGTTACTCTTATCTTCTGCCCTGTGGAGAAGGGAAACAGCCGATTCCCTTCTTTTTTTGCATTTAACCTTTATGTATTTGAAGACTTCGTAACCCACGTTAAAGCCATTTAAGTAAAAAAGTTAGACTATGAAACTAGAGGAATTGTAGTCTTAGATTAATCAGTCTCTCAGGAGACATTAAAAGGGTGTTCACTGGGACTGTCTTGCAGAAAAGTCCTCTTGTATAGTTGGTACAATTTTCCCAGCAGTAACGTGTTAGAGCCGTGTCTTTATCCTGATGAGTCCCCAAAGTGCTTTTCAGCCTTGTGTTCTCATTCTTTACAACTGTTTCTCAGAAAGGTAGTTCTTTCGAGGGTTGGGCAAGAACTAGTACTACAAAATGATTCAGTCCCTGGGAGGGGGAGAGGAGCCTACTCTCTGCAATAGAGATAGAGAAAGGAAGGTAACTGGAAAATTGCTATTAGAAAAAAAAAAACCAAAAATTTGCTTTTACTGTTTGAAGCTTATGCTTATGTTGTGAACAATTTTGAAAATAAGGATCAAAATAGTGAAAGGAGGATCAGCAGCAATGAACTCAACACAAGCAGACTATGAAAGAGCAGTTTTGCCTGCACTCACACAGAATTCATTTCTGGTGGCACCCTTGTTGTATAATCAAGCATTGTGAAAAAGCAAGAGACTTCTGCAAATAGTTACATTGTATACAGCCTTTTAAACCAATATCTTCATGTGTCCCAACACACTGCAAATTTTTTAAATAATTCAGGTTCGTTTCCAAAAATAATTATGTTTAGCAGTTGAGCACATAAGTGTGTAGATACTGAATGTGGAAAAACATAGCTTTTTTGCATGTGTGTGTATGTTATATAGGTACGTATGTGTGAAGAAATAACACAGCATGGTTATTTGGTTACACTCTTACATAAAGGGTTGTCTCCTTACCTCTTGTGACGGGTTGGTCCTTGGCTGGGGGCTAAACCACACATGCCTGCTCACACAGTCCCCGCCCCCACCCAATGATAGGGGAGAGAATTAAAGAGGTAAATGGCAAAGAAGACTCATGGGTTGAGATAAGGACAGTTTAATAACTAAACTACAATAATATTGGAAATAATACTATATACAAATGTGCAATGTGATACAGAGTGATTCNATCCCCCTGGAGAGGGAGGATCCCAGAACTCACGGAACGGAGATAACGAGCATCCCGGGCCAAGAGCTAATGGTGTCTGTGGGGGGGGAGGAAAACAAGGCCTTGGGAGAGCGAATGTAGGGACCTGGAGCGAGATAATCCGGAGCCCAAGGGAAGTGAAAAAGCCAGCTCTCCCGGAAGGGTCCTCACCTATATACTGGGTATGACGTGCATGGGATGGAATAATTGGTCAGTCTGCTTCTCAATCTTGACCTAAAGGAAATCCCAAGCTAGAAGCCGGACTGTCTCTTCCCCCTGCCCCGTCTATGGAGAGGAGAGAGGCTGAATGTATTTTGTCCTTGAGAGTATCCTAGCAATAACTATAAACGTTCTTTCTGTATCAGTTTTCTCCTGAGCAGGAATCCAAAACATAGCTTCTTGCTAGCTATTTATGAAGAGAAGGGAAAAAAGAAAAAAAAAATTAACTCTCCTCTGCTTAACCCACGACACCTCTTCTGTGAAACCATATCTTTTCTAAGTTTATGAAGAACTCCTTACTGGCAGGTAGCTTTGTAATTCCTTTGTAATTCCTCAAACATACAGATAAGTGTCTCTCCAGTGCTCTCTTAAGGAGAGATGTATTACACTTTTCATTTAAAAGAGCAAACAAAACTCTGTCTTTTAAATAAATTTATATTGAATTCTTGCTGCTTTAGAGCACTCTCCTTTTTATCATCCTATGTTCAGTTAAAGCCTTCTATTTTACATTTAGATAACTACAGGGCAAATGTCTCAAAACACTGAAAATTGAGAATGCTTATTTCCCAGAAACATCAGAAAATCATTTGATTCTAGTGTTCATGCTATGGTTTAATAAGAAGTTCTACTTAACTCGGTCATTGATGAATTTGATCCTCCATGTAATTTGAATTAAATCTATGAAAACTGATAACTTGTATTAAACATTAACACAACTTCTGCTCTTTTGCTTCATCAGTTTTGATAACATTAGGGAGATATTCTGTATGATAACATTACCAAGTATAGAAAGCTGCCATTTAATTAAAGAAATAGGTCAGCATCTTAAATGAGATTGAAGTAAAGAGCAGGGGAAGACCTCCATAATGGTGAGATATAACCAGAGTTATAATTTACATTGTTCAAGATCTTGTTATTGATACTGAAAACATGGTCACATATTGCAAAATGTGAAATTAATCTTGTATGGCAGTCATAGATGAGCATGAGTAACAGTCATTGTGCATATATGTCAAGTAAAGTGTTCTCATCTGCAGCTGGTCATGTTTGGTACAGCTTAGTGGAAATGGTGAATTTCATAGTCATGTATGAAGTGTAGTACATGTGTACTACATGTTGTAGTACATGTGTACATCTGTAAGTGTTCCCACAGGAATGTATTTGACACTAGCATGCACAATATTTTTCTTATTGTTTCCTCCTGGTAGTCCAAGTCAAAATTACATATGTGAGTATTTAATGTTTAATAAATTGTAGAGAGTAAAACATTTTTCACTGTTGATAATTTAATGTATTTTTAAATTTCCTTAAAGAAACCTGGGGAGGAACCACCGGAAGAAGATGAAAGCCTTAAAAGAGTTGATCCTTTACATCAGCTTATTCTGCTATTCAGTCGAACAGCCTTAACTGAAAAATGGTAGGGATGGTGTGAGAGACTGCGGAGTGTATGCAAATTTTCAGATTACTCCTGTATTTGAAGTTAAACATGTCTCTGTTGCATAGGGTAGGCCAAAATGTGTGTATGTACGTATGGTGAGTTTGAGTTTCACTGGAACATCTCTAGCCTGTGGCATGTAAAGAGATTTTAATATGACCGATAATGAGATATAAGGAGTTTTCTAGAAACAGATAGATGCCCCCATACGCCTTTTCACAGTTATGGATGCTGTGTTCAGGACTTACTACACCTCTGTCTTCTGTCTGTATTTTCTGTTGACAGTTATATTCTGAATGTGAAATGTAAGTATATACTAGATATAATTGAAAACCTAATTATGTTCTCTTCATTGGAAGGTGTTTATGAATTTCTGAGCACTGTGTTTGTGTCTGGCTTTACTTTTCAGTTTGTATTAGTTAATAAAGTACTCATTTTCCAGAAAGACTTTTGAAGTTAATTATGAGCATAGAAATCCTTTAAAAGATTTTAAGGCACTTAAAAATATTTTGGAGCTTCAATTCTGGTATAATGGCTCTAACTTTCCTCATGTGCCCATTTCTCTCTCTATTAACCAGCAAACTGGAGGAAGATTTCCTATATATGGCTTATGCTGACATTATGGCAAAGGTAAATTTTTTGTTATCTTTTGCATCTTTTCTATTTTAATTGAATTAATGTAGAAAGTCAAGAGAAAATATGTGAACAAAGATTTACCCCCCTCACCCCAACTTATCAGTAAATGTTTTCTTTCTACATGATAACAGAGCTGCCATGACGAAGAAGATGATGATGGTGAAGAAGAAGTGAAGAGTTTTGAAGTAAGGTTATACTTCTGTTTTGTTTTTCTTCTCATATTAGACATTATTTCATAGCTTCCAACTGACATTTATGTTTCTTGGTTCATGGCTTACTGCAGCTTATTATGCCAGTGAACTGCATGTCAGAAGCTGAATTGGCAGATATGAGTCACCAGATTCATAGTAGTAAAACAAAAACATACGTAGTATCACATAAAATAAAACTATATAGAGAGCAATTTAACAGGTCTTACACATTTACCTGATTAATTTTTTAGTTGTTGAAGAGCAATATTATGACTAGTAAGTTATTCTGGAAGTCTGACAATAACAGACTGTATCTTGTGAAGTGTTAGGTCCTACCTTAGTCTGGGTGATTCAAATACTGAAATAATACTATCTTTTGCAATAATCATTTACATTCAGTACCAGTAATTTTTACAGTATTTTTATGTTCACGTTTATATTAGTGCTTCTTAGTAAAAGGTGAGCTTTTCTTCATCAATATTGCCAAGCTTTTCCTTATGTTGAGAATAGGAAATCTTTATTTATTGTTGTTTAGTGTTGAGTTTTTAGTGATCATCGCTATATAAGGAAACACACTTACATGAGTTGATTACAAGAGTAAGAGATGAGTCCTTGTCATGTGTTTGCTCTGGGATCTGGCTCTTTCCATTAATAAAATGGAGATTACAAGAAATTTGTCTGTTCTGAGGGCACTGAAGGAATCAGCTTGTTTTTAATATTTTAGTATATTTTAGCATATTCTGACATTAAAATTTATATTTTTCAAATACTTATACTTAATATCTTTACTAAAACACAGAATCATAAAATACATGTTTTTATTATTTCCTTAAAATATTTCTAAATATGCCAATTGATTTGATATAAAACTACCTGTATTGTTTTGATTTTTGAGGAGTGGTTTGGGGCATGTTTACTTTTACTCCCATTGTTTTGTACACATCAGATGTTCTGTATGTTTTCTGTATGATGCTGCATGAGATAGCACTGAATTATTTAAGCACGTATTTCCTGTTTGGCTATATACAGAAATCAGAAAGAATACCAATACCAAATTCTTTTCAGTCACTCAAAAGTTCTAGTCCAGTTGATTTACAGCTAACATACCCAATATATAAATATTTGTTTCTTGGAAAATATCTAAGTATGAATCAAAATTTCAGTGCTTTTTTGAGTTATTTGTTTATTTTGTTGTTTTTTTTTCCCTGGAACTGCAATGCATGACATACCGTTGACTAAACAAAGACTATTTCTATAAGCTTTTGTCAGTTAGCCCATGCATGCTTGTAAAATACCAAAAATCTTGTGCTTATAAATGTGAAAATTTATAAATATGACATCATTGAGGTGAATGAGTTCTCCTTACCTGAATTAGAATTGGTTCCTTGTTCAGCATTCAACTTTATCTTTTGAGAGAAGATCCTGTTCATTTGTTTCTCATTTTTCTGTAGCTATGAAACATATTCAAATAATGTATTAATCTGTTGAAAAGACAATTTTGTGTATGTATTTGGTCAGTCACCTGCAGAAAAAAAATTTTGGACTTCTTTTTCTTATTACTATTTTGCTTCTTGTCCTTGCCCTTCCTTAAGGTGACAGGATCACAACGCAGCAAGGTAAAACAAAAAATATGTGTGTATTTGTCTGGGTCCAATTTTGTGACTTTTAGGCCCAACATCTTGGATAAGTTCAACTAAAGGGTCTTGAAAATGTTTTTAACATGCCAGTTCCAGCATGACATCTCTACCAAACCCTTCTTGTGTACAAACTCTTTTTTAAAGATTCCAATAATTATTTATACGAAATATGTCATATAAAATTATGTTGCCATTTTGGGGGAAACAGTGTGTCATTTGGCTTGTACATATTCTTTCGCTGTTCTTGCATTTTGCTCATCTTCTTTCTGGTTATAATTTAATTTGAATGATGAAAAGCATTCATTTGGGTCTTAAGGGAAAGCAGTTGGACTTTTCTTCTGTATCTTAGCAGACATGCATTTCTGATACAGTAGAAGAATTCTGTTTTCAGTATTTGTCACAGCAAGAGCACCAATTATATTATAGTTTATCTGTGACTCAGATCCTTTGGAACAGAGTCCTTAGCCTTCGTTGTAATAGTATTTGATAGAAACTCCATAGCTACTCCATATCTGAAGTGATTCCTAGTTGTTCCATGTTTTCTCTTGAAACATAGAGGCAATAGCTCTGAAATTTCACCCTGTTAATTTTTTTATTGACTCTATTTCTTACATGGTCTTTTGTGTCTCATCATGGAAGTCTCACCGTTTGTTTCTAAAAGGTGGCCCATGGCTTAAGCACCATCCTACTTGCCTACTTCATGCAAGTAGAAGTCTCAGTTCCCATTGTTAACTGAGGCTGCTTGCTGATAACGCTGCAAAGTTGATGTTCTGAGGGGAGGTATGGTGTGTGGGGTAGCTAATTTTTGGTTCTGAGGTGTTTAGTTATTTGTGCTGTGGCTAATGGCAGCTAGACTAAATAGAGATGACTTGCTTGAGATTGGGAATGCACAGGTTTATAGCTGATGGTCAGACTTGGTAGCTTCAAAGTTCATTGCCTATGGCAATATGGGAAACAATTATAACTTTCTCCATTAAGAGGAGTAAGATGGTTTTGGTGTTTTGTTTGCTAATGCTTCTGTTAACATTCAGTTCACAAAAGAAAGAGGTTACCATACAGCTGTGGAAAGAGAAAATGTATTTCCAGGGTCAGCTTCACTCTTGCTCCTTCTAAGTTTGCACACATCTGTTTCACCTTCGTAAGACAAAAGTGTTATCCTGGAAGATGAATGCACTCACACAGACTCACAAAAAAATTGTTTAAAAGATACTGTGATTGCCGCAAACGCAAAGTACATGTTACAAAACCCCAAAGGAAGTATATAAGCAATCTAATAGCATAATTTCTTACTTGTTTCTTCCATTAATTCAGCTATTCAAATGCTAGACGTCTATCACTCTGCCCACGTAGTTACGGTACACTAAATGCTATATGCTCCATAGAAAATTTTTTGTCATGCAGTTTAAGAAGTATTTTAAAAGGGAAAGGAGCACAACAATAAATAATCCTTGCTTCCTTCATGCATGACAGGAAACAGCTGTAAGGATGTGAGACCATATATACCAGCTGTGTGTGTGCACATGTGCATTTATGTGTTTCTTTTTGTGTGTCAACCTATCTCAAAGTCCAATGTTGAAAGTAGTTCTTTTATTCCATGCTCTGTATGCATATGAAGAGACTGTTCAATTTGTATGGGAATAAAACTGCTGCTCCTCTAGAGTTCAAAACTGTGTGATGGGTGAAGTCCTGAATCTCTTCACGGTCAGAGCATCAGAGACCTTTGGACAACTTTAGAATGTAATAAAAGCAACAAATGTATTTTAATGGCAATTTTCATGCCCATATTTCATACAGTGTAGTCTCATTTTTGTACAGATTATCTGTATTGAGATAACTGTCTGGGCAGTAGGGAGTTCACAATATAAACCCACAATAATGTTGTCTGTGTGCATTTGCCTGCTAGTATTTGCTTTGAGTTATTATTATTATTATCTTTGCTCCTTGCCCTTTGTCTCTAAGTTAACTTTCTATCATATTGAACAGCTGCTCAGCTGACTCCCTGTAGAGTTGGTGCCAGTGTCCTCCTTGATTCTATCTGATAGGAAATTCTTTCCAGTCAAAGTGTTTCACTAGCTGAATGCAAATTGATTTCTGCATCTGAGTCACTGACTCTACTGGTTTGCTACATATTAATATGCTCTAAATAGGTGTAGAATGGGAACTCAAAAATAGGAATCAAAACCTAGCTCATCTTTTAAAAATAAATTGGTGTAAATTGGTTTAAATTGGCTCTTCACTGGAGGGAAAGAAATGGGGAGATAGAGCTACCTGTGTCAGTTTTCTTCATTCCTGTTACTGGTAGCAACTTTGTTGATAGAGTTTTGTGTTCACCAGGTTTTTGTCAAAGTGATACACCATACTGTCACTTATCTCAGACACAGACAGACTTGCAAGTTTCAATACATACAGATGTAAGTTCTTAAGCCTCTGGCTCATCAGAGACCATCACTGTTATCTCTCACTGTCACAAAGCCTGCATAAATGGAGTGCCTATATGCCATGTATTTACAATAAATAACTGTTTTTGTTAAAGAACGAAACAAATTAATGTCAGACTCCATGATCAATATATCAATTCCCAGCAATTAAACATTCCAATTAGTATGCAAAAGTGCATTTCTCATTAGTTTTTCCTGCCCACTAATATGTGGTTTCACTATCCACAACTACAGGATGAGTTATTTGTACATCTACTGCAAAATCACAAACCTGTGGCTAAACAAGATTCAATCTGGTTTTACATGTTGTCATAGAAGGGCTCCCATTGACTATTGGAAATGTGCAGCAGAAGTCTGGTAGAGAATCTCTTTTTTACAAAATGAATAGCATACCCATGCTTTCTCTAGGTATCAGTTCAGGGGCTTAGTGATAAAGAATGATTTAAGGCGATTCACTAAGATCTTTCATTGCGTCCTCTGGCTGCTTCCCATCTTCTGCGTTCATCAGCATCTCTTCACCCTACATTGTTTCTGCTGCTTATACCAGCATTAGTGTGCGGTACTTTCCAAGAGTACTCCCAGGCATCCTTCTGCCCTGTCTTTCAACTCAAACGCCACCTGGCACTCCATGCTTCACTGCTGTAGCACAACAGAACTGGTTGAGAGCTATGTAAAACAGGACCTTTGGCAGTCCTGAGGTAAAGGAGTGAGTACTTTGATGAATAAATGCATTGCAAAGATTAAGTGACCATTTTTAGCTTCCAAGTTCTTTTTTTATTTTTAATGCAGTAGTTACATAATAATCTTACCAAACTTATCCCTGTACCTAAGATTTTCTCCTTCAGCTAACCAATTCAATTCCAGTCAAAGTGGAATCTTCTAAATGATCTGTTACTCTTTTTTAAATTTTTTAAATTATTCCTATAGAGAGTTAGACATCTATGTCAGCTATTTCAAATATGTCAAGTTTGTCACCCAATTTTAAACAAGAAAGGGTGACACAGTTTGAAAGTAATGTGTAGTTTTAGAACTATGTAAGATCGGAGAAAAATATTGGAAACTGAGAATACATATATTTGAAAGTCACCCAATACAATATTTTTCCTTTTAGAGACTCAATACTTGTCAGTTCCTACCTATTTGAATAGGAATGAATATGTTGAGTGATCTCATCAGCACGGCAAGAATACGGAGGCAGTATGTAGGAAACAAAACTAACTTCCTTGCCAGAGAAGAAGATGTAATTGTATAACAGTATAAATGTGATGACATTAGTAAAGATATTGCTGTGAGCTGAAATGGAGACATTTTAACCAAAGCAAACTAAAATGTGTAGTGAAGGTTTTATTTCAGGATATTTTTATTCCTGTGCATTTGTAGTACAGATTTAATGCTATTTTAACAGAGAGTAGTATTTTGTTTAGTTTAGTATATGGGGTGTTTGTTTGTTTTGTAGCAACAAAATATATTTGTCATGTAAAATTAACATTTTTAATACAGATTATTCAAATTCTAGGAAATGTGAAACATAATGTTGATAAAACTATACTTATTTTGTGCCCACGGGAATTATTGTGCTGACTATTGATATTGAGTAGCATAGGTGTGTCATAAAATCTAATGCTATGACGGCATAAATTTTTTTCCTCCCAGGCATTTATTACTAGGGAGAATCAGCAGAACACCTGGTGTACTTTTTTCTCTAAATATTGTTGTGAATATAGTAAATAATTTTAACGAATGATTGCTGTAATTCTTGTGTCTTTTCAGCTGTTATATTATGAAGCATACAGTAGCTTTTTGCTATCTTGTCTGAAATTTGTTAAAAATTCATGAATAGGATGGTTTGTTCCTCTTCAAGTCTTTTTTCTAAGATACTTTTTAGATCAATGTTACTTCCTTTCTTCTTATCTCACCATACTGCAAAATACTTATGCTAAGGCCCAAGAAACCTGAACGTTGTTTACAGCCAATCAAACCAAAACAGCCTTTTTTGCATACATGTTTTTCCTAGTTACGTTTTATTTTTACTGTTATTATTTGTTTAGCACCAACAGTGATAAAGGTGAATGCAGGGAATATTTTCAAATTTTATAAGTAGTGGAGTTAAGGTAGAGTAGATAACAGCATATGTTTACTTAATAATATTTACTAAATCCCTTACTGCAGGAAGTTTACTGTTGTTCTAAAGTTTTGTAAGGAATTCTTACAGTCAAAATAAATAGCTTTAGTTTTGAGGAAATTAAAAAATTGCCAACAGGCTACCACTGACTGCATATATCTGTGAATGTGGTAGTTAATTTATGAACCTATTTATCAATTTTTAGTGATGATACTTAGACACCACTTTCAAGCATTTTCAGAAGTGTTTACTTGTAGCATGGAACTAGTATCAACTGGCTTATAAATGCCTGACATTGAGACATATCAGTACTCCTAAGCTATGGAAGAGTATATAGAACAAGAGAGCACTGCAAGTGGTGAAGAAATGGCTTTAGAATGGCCATTCGTTTGTTATTAAATTAACTTTTGAAATTAATTGTATTTTGATTATTTTTTATGCTGGCAATTTAGTAGTCTCCAAATTCCCTGTTTACCTTATTCTTATATTTTACCATCTGTACTTCAAAGAATTCCTTTTGTTGTTTGATAATCTG